>JAMPIV010013619.1:0-70918 GCA_024509875.1 Oreohelix idahoensis
TATCCTCAGGACACTTGGTGAAGAGAAGTGGATACATACATGAAAGGGATAAAAGAGACATGGAAAGACCTTGAACAGATGGCACAAGACATGAGGATGTGGCATGTTTTTTGTTGAGGCCCTGTGCTCCATGGGCAGCTGAAAGGTAGTGAATGATTGATTTGAAGCCATAAAACCACAGAAAACTAATCTCAAGAAAACTTTAAACAAACAAGAGCAAAAAAAGTGTGAGTTATTAAACAAGGTTTTGTAATGGTAAAAAGGAACGAACAAACTTTATATTTTCAAAGGGTTAAGAATTGGGCATGCAAGCCCGTCTAACATTCTGCCCTTCCTCTCTCTATCATCTTGCATACTGTATCTTTTCATTCGCACATGTATTTTAAACATTATTTAAGCATGCAACATCATCAAGGTAAAATAATAGCTTACTTACTTACTTAGTTGTTCCCCTTCTATCGTGAGGTGTAGAGGTTTGGGAGAGAGAGCTGTCTTCCTCATGGCCTGGTTCCATTCTAGTCCTCGGTCCTTCAAAGATTGTCTAATGTTGTCCTCCCAGCGGACTCTGGGTCGTCCTGGGGGTCTGGATCCCTGGCTCTTTGTTTCCCATGCTTATCATGGTAGCCGATCTTCTCCCATTCTGCAGACATGGCCAAACCATCTTAGTTGGGACTGTTCTACTTGGGTTTGCAGGGGGTGGGATTTTAGGCCTTGACGTATCGTCTGGTTGCGGACCATGTCTCTTCTTGTTACTTCAACCACCTTCCTCAGATACCTCATTTCTGAGGTTTGGATCTGGCTTTTGTGGGTTGTAGTCATGCCCATGTCTCGCATCCATATGTCGAGACTGGGACATAGGTGGAGCGGTATACAGCCATCTTCGTTTTCTTACCAATCTCTCTCTTGCTGAGGAATCCTCAATTTATTGCCTGAAAAAGTCTCCCAGCTGCTGCTTTTCGAGTGGCCAACTCTTCTTTGATGCCTCCCTTTCGGTCTATAATAGCTCCAAGGTATTTAAAGTGGTCGACCTGCTCCAACAGTCATAGACAGGGTGATGCGCCAGACAACAGAGGGCAATCCAAGAGGAATAAGATGGACTACATTTTCTACATTGGAAGATCTGGAATATGCAGATGACATTGCACTGCTAGCACATTCACATCAACACATCCAGGAAAAAACGGATAGACTTAAT
Source organism: Oreohelix idahoensis (assembly GCA_024509875.1). Lineage (NCBI taxonomy): Eukaryota > Metazoa > Mollusca > Gastropoda > Stylommatophora > Oreohelicidae > Oreohelix > Oreohelix idahoensis. The sequence goes on from JAMPIV010013619.1 coordinate 1,196, forward strand.
AAGTATAGCCAGCAGGTGGGCTTGAACATCAACCTAAAGAAGACAGAGGTCATGACGCTCAATGTGAGCAACCCTGAGTGCATATCAGTAAGGAATCAGCAACTGGAACAGGCAGATGCCTTCACATACCTAGGAAGTGAGGTAACACCAGACGGCGGAGCAAGCAAAGACATCAACAACAGAATGAACAAAGCAAGAACAGCCTTTTTTAATCTAAACAACATCTGGAAGTCCTCTCAGTACAGCACAAGCACAAAATTAGGATTATATCAGAGCTGTGTGCTTTCTGTGCTTCTCTATGGCGCGGAGAGCTGGAGAGTTACAGAGAAGGAAATGTCGAAATTGTCCTCTTTTCACACAACATGCCTAAGAAAAATTCTCCGAATCTTTTGGCCGAATACCATCACCAACCAAGATCTGCTTACTCGTAGCAAGCAAGAGGACATGCACACCATCATAGCTGGCAGACGCTGGAGCTGGGTTGGCCATGTCCTCAGAAGAGACCCCGATGCCATCACAAGAACAGCTATGTTATGGACCCCTGAAGGAAAACGAAAGAGAGGCCGACCAAAAACAACTTGGCGGAGGACTGTGGAGGCTGAGATGCAAAGAATGAACCAGAGTTGGGGCACTGTACGAAGGATGGCCGCCGACCGAGCAAAGTGGAATCAATTTGTTGTTGCCCTACACGACGCCACCAGTCGTAACGGCGACTGACTGCTTTGAAGGTCGGCGGCTAAGGATCAAAGAAAAAGAAGAAGACCTGCTCCAGGACCTGTTCTCCCAGCTTAATCTGATGTCTTCTTTCTTCTCGTGATATCACCATGGATTTTGTTTTAGAGCTGCTTATGACCATCCCTCTCTTCTCCAGCTCTTCCTTCCAGACTTGCAGGTTGGATTGGAGATGTGCCTCTGATTTAGCAATCAGGGCAACATCATCAGCAAATGCCAGCTCTGAAATACAGACCTGTCTCATCTTCCAGTACCCCACTGAATACTTTCTTGTTCTCTCCTTACATGCCTTGATGACATCATCCATGAGGAGTAAGAAAAGATAAGGTGACAGGATATCACCTTGATTTACACCAGTGGTGGTCCTGAACTCTTCTGACTTATGGTTTGCTGTCCTCACATAATTTCTGCAAGACTTGTAGAAGCTCTGTATAGCATGAATCAGAGGTGCTGGAATGTTTTCCTTGCTAAACAGTCCCAAAGTTTGCTCCAGGGGACCCTGTCAAATGCCGTTTCCAGATCTATGAAACTGTTGTTGTTGTTTTGATGCGTTGATGGGTGGAGAGCGGGATCTTATCATCTTTCCATTCTTGCCTCTTCTCATTCCATCTTGGTCTACCCTGTTCAACCTGAAAGTTGGTTAAACAAAGATGGATCTCACTCTTATACTCAAGGGCCTTTTCACTCAGCTGTCTGAGTGTGAAGATTAGGTCTTGAGTACTTCGGTTTGCTCGGAATCCGCACTAGACCTCATCCAATTGTGGCTCAGCTAGGCGTCGGGAGTCTCTGCTCTAGGATTCTAGAGTAGATTTTACCAGGGACACTGAGAAGGGATATGCCTCTATGGTTTCCACATTGTCGATTGTCACCCTTTTTGAAAATTGGTATTATGAAGGCAATCTCCCAATCCTTTGGTATGGTCTTGTTGCACCACGCTGCCTGTAGGACCCTTAAGAGTAATAGGTCGCCGGATGCTCCCATGTACTTAACCATTTCTGGTGTTATACCACCATGCCCTGCTGCTTTGCCCATCTTGATTTTCTCCAGTGCTGTCTTCAGTTCTTCCATCTTTATGTCATCTTCACCATCATTGGTTTTCTCTTCTGTGCTAGTGGTTATCATTTCTGATGCTTCACCATGATCACCATACAGGAGTTCTGAGAAATATTCTTTCCATCTTTCCATTACTTCCTTCGGGGCAGAAAGCAATTTGCCTTGCTTGTCCTTTATAAATTTGAGAGGGCATTGTTTGTCCTTCCTCAGGTTCTTTAGGGTCTTATAGAACAATTTCTGGTTTTCTTGCGCATCTTTTTCTAGCTTTTCTCCAAATTCTTCCCAGGACTTCTGTTTTGCTGCTAGCACCTTGTTCTTTGCTTCTGTTCTGAGTGTCACATAATTCTCCATTTGTCCTGTTGTGTTTTTAGCTCCTAAGTATTGTTTCCATGCCATTTTCTTCTCTTATTTTCTCTTCCTCTGTCCACCAAGGTGTACTCTTTCTCTTGTTCCCAAGTCGGTCTTCACCACATGCTTCTGCAGCAGCTGTCTTTATGATGTCCTTGAATTTAAGCCAGAGGGTTTCCAAGTCATCAGGTTGTTCTGTGTTGCTCACCAATGCAGCAATAAGCCCCTGATATCTGGTCTTAATTTCTGGCTCTCTCAGCTTGTAGGTCTTAATGCTCATTTCTCCTGTTCCTTTACTTAGTTTCTTGCGTGATGTTGGGCAGTTCCTAGGCTGAGCAACTCTTTCAGTTGTTCTTTTGATTGTAAGCAGGTAGTGATCACTTCCAATCTCTGGCCCCCTCCAGACTCTAGCATCCCGGGCATATTTGAATGAGCTCCTCCTAACAATGGCATAGTCAATCACTGACTTCTCATTCTTTGTTGGTTCACATCTAGTGTATGCATGTATGCACTTATGGGGGAACTTTGTGTTTGTAATGATCAGATTCTGCTCACTGCAGAATCTAAGGAGTCGCTTTCCATTGTCATTGAGAGTATCTTCTCCATATCTTCCGATAACTCCACCCCATCTAGCATGGTCATTTCCAACTCTGGCATTGAAATCTCTGAGCATGATAATTTCATCTAGGCAGTCATCCACTGTCCTTTGAAGCAGCTCGAAGAATTCCTCCTTGACCTCTCTCATCCTCATTTGGCCCATACACTATGACCAGGTTGACTATGGTGTCTCCTTTTAGTTTTACAATCATAATGTGCTCTGAGACTAAGTTCCATCCCTTGATACTATCTTTTTGGTTTTTGGCCACAATGCAACCCACGCCCCCTTTAGCTCTTTCAGATGTGGGTACACCACTGTAGAGCAGCATGTTGCCATCGAGATCCATGACTCCTTGTCCTTTTTTCCGTTATAGCCAGGATTTCTAGTTTTGCTTTCCTCATCTCTTCCACCAGCTCCTCTTCTTTCCCAATAATACTTATTGTGTTCCAAGTTCCATAAGTCGTAGTCTATACCAGTTCGTCGCCTTTAGAATCAGTCCGGTTTTCTCTCTTGTAGTTCTCGTAATCAAAAGTTTAAAGCAAACAGGTGATTGGTGTTATAAGTAAGATCATAACAGGTTTTATCGTACTCGACATGGTTTGTATACATACTTCCTTGTTGATATGCGTTGCCCGGACTACTCCGGAAGTACGTCACATAGTCTGCTAATAATTGGCAGACGATTCATTGCCGGTTTCACGTGGCAGATTAGAGCTAGGATTCGTCCTCTTTCGATGTGTATTCACTGTGTGTGAAAGACGTGTTTTTGACGAGCTCCAGAAAGTGTACTCTTGTGATAGAGACTTTGTGAATTTATATCAGATAGGTCGTCCTACGGTATGGAGTCTATGCTTGATTATATTTAAATGGACAAGCGAATGTTGAATGGAAATAAGTGAGTGTGGAACTTATATTATTAAAGACTTCAGCAGAATGCATAAGACATCTTGTCCTTAGTCTATGTGACGATAGACTGGTTTCATGGATTGGCCAGTGAATGCCATTAATTATTATATTATGGATGCAATTATATAAGGAGCTTCGTACTGTATTAAAATGGAATATGTGGTCTTCCCGTCAAACTGGCCTTATCAAGTTTCTGACTGTTGAAGACTAATTACACGTTCTAAGGCTGCTAAAATGTTGGACTTAGAGGCCTGTTACAAATATACCCTAGACAGGCTGGAAGTCAAGAACCAGCTACTTGAAGATACAGAACATACAAATGAACCCCAACAGATTGGGGGCCAAGCCAGGATCTGACGCTGTCATAAAATACGCCATCTTCGGCAGCAAAACTTGAAACTTCAAACGAAGCAGGATGCAGTAGATAAAATACTTGAAAAACTGCTCTTTCAATATTGGAACAGCTAAAGGACTGCAAAGCGAACTTGAATTACAGCTTTCTCAGACTCTAGCAGACGACACGTGCGCCATTTTGAATAACTGGAACGAAGCACGATTGCTTGAGAACATCTGTAGCAAAAATGATGACAAACAGTCTGCGATCAAAAGATCACCGGCATGCTGCCCCCAAACTGTTGGGAGTTCATTTCGTTAGTTATTATCATAATTAATGTTATATGTTGACTGACGTTTGCTATAGTACCTCATTATGATGTGAAATTGCTTTGAGCGTTTCGTAGACATTGGTATTAGCATTTCATGCTGGTTTTCCACACCTCGTGTGTTAAATTGCCTAAATTATGGCACAAACATAGGTCTATGCATGGTCATAGCAACAGTGACATGTAATGTTACCTTTTGCTCTCCTTAGTGGTGTTTTCTCATAACAGCAATAATGTCTACTTCATTGCCATTATTGGCCGGAGAGGGGGGAGTAGTTGTTATGAGTAAAATCATAACAGGTTTTATCGCACTCGACATGGTTTGTATACATACTTCCTTGTTGATATGCGTTGCCCGGACTACTCCGGAAGTACGTCACATAGTCTGCTAATAATTGGCAGACGATTCTTTGCCGGTTTCACGTGGCAGATTTGAGATAGGATTCGTCCTCTTTCGATGTGTATTCACTGTGTGTGAAAGACGTGTTTTTGACGAGCTCCAGAAAGTGTACTCTTGTGATAGAGACTTTGTGAATTTATATCAGATAGGTCGTCCTACGGTATGGAGTCTATGCTTGATTATATTTAAATGGACAAGCGAATGCTGAATGGAAATAAGTGAGTGTGGAACTATATTATTAAAGACTTCAGCAGAATGCATAAGACATCTTGTCCTTAGTCTACGTGACGATAGACTGGTTTCATGGACTGGCTAGTGAATGCCATTGATTATTATATTATGGATGCAATTATATAAGGAGCTTCGTACTGTATTAAAATGGAATATGTGGTCTTCCCGTCAAACTGGCCTTATCAAGTTTCTGACTGTTGAAGACTAATTACACGTTCTAAGGCTGCTAAAAAGTTGGACCTTCAGGCCTGTTACAAATATACCCTAGACAGGCTGGAAGTCAAGAACCAGCTACTTGAAGATACAGAACATACAAATGAACCCCAACAATTGGCCTGTTGTGCCTTTGCATGAAGGAGGGACTGCCTCCTTATGGCCTCCATGCAGGCCGCCCTCCTCCTTTTTCAGCCGGGCTTGGGACCAGCCTAGGCGGAGTTTAAAATAATAGCATACATTTATAATATCCAATTTAAGTATGTTTAAAATAAATTTAAAAAAAACAAAAACAAAAGAAAAAAAACCCAAAATGACAAATAAACGAAATCCAAACCATTCATACAGTAAATAAGACAATCACTTGAAACATAATCAGATTATGGTGGCATATAATAAGAACTTGTGAAATATTGGAAGCCTGCTGTTGAATGACTAGGGACTTGACGTGTTGCCAGGGTATGCTGAAGATTTTACCAGAGGTGAGCGGCTTTGAGTCCCATAGCAGATATTGCCGCAGGGAGTGAATTATTAACGCCTCCACGATTCAGCTTTATGAGGTGGGTAACCAGTTTCCTGCCTCATTGTCATGCTTTCCCTAACTCAAGAGCAGAATCAGATAGACTAGATAGACAGACGGATAAGAAAACAAAACTTAATTTTCCAAGGGTTGAGAATCGGGCAGGGCACATAGGAAGTGAAAGGAAGAAACTGAACCCAGGAGAAATGTTATTATCCTCAGACACATGGTGAACAGAAATAGAGACGGACGTGAAAGGCACAAAAGAGACATGGAAAGTCCTTAAATACATGGTATAGGACAGGAGGTCTTGGCATGTTTTTGTTGAGGAGCTGAATAAACCATAGAAAACTAGTCTCAAGGAGACTTTAAACAATTAAAAAAAAACTTATAAGTGATTAAAAAAACTTTTGATGCAAAACTCAGCCTAATATACATTTTAAAAGTTTATTTTCACTTACTAAATACTTGGTGCCATTTCTATTCTGGGCCGTACACACCATCATAAACACCTGGCCATCTTTGTTTTTATCACCAGGTTTACGGCCAATAGAAACCTGTGCATATGTTGACTTTCCAGGCTTACGAAGATTAATGGTAGGAAGTAGTCGATTTGTAACTTGCACTTCACACTTTAGCCTCATGTTAATATTATCATGACCTTGAGACAACTTAGCACATGAAATCACTGGACAGCTTGCATTGTGGGAGAAGAGTAACTGCTAAAGAGACAAAGAAAAAGTGTTTATGGCTGAACTACAATAAATGTATGCTCTAACTACTACTTAAGGTTCTATAATATGAAGTGCTATTGTGGAAATTTTGGCTCCTTTGCAGAATTTTTAAACATTCAAAACATACTTGTCTAAATTTTTCTAGCTCCTCTAGCCTATTATATAATAGCTATATATTTCCGATGTAATGTTCAGTCTTGTAGCTCCAATGGGATCTCTGGTCAGACAAAGGAAGAGAAACTACTCCCAGAGGCATATCCTAAGAGGCTACTAACATGAGGTTGTGAACTATTAATCCTCATTGTGTAAAACAAATTGCTAGCCTACATAAACTACCACTGCAAGAGCTCATGAATGCTTTGCTGCAGACGACTGAAATAAAGAACAGTGTGTTGGATACGGCCTTAAAACAGAATTCAAAGACGCAGTAATAAGGGGTAAGGGTTAGTTTTAATAATAATAAAACTAACCTTTAGGCCTACTTTAATCCTAACCCTAACGACATTGGCAACTATGTTGTATGACATCAAAGAACACGGCCCGCTATTCTTTATTTCAACTGCTGCAGGTTTCTGCAAAAGGACCAGTGGAGTGATGACAACATGCTCCATAAGGAGCAAAAAGGGAAATATTGATGATGATTTACAGTGGTGTGCTGAATTACCCATATATAGGCCTAAATATAGCCTAGGCTAATTATGAAAAGTCTGAAGATGATTCACCAAGTTGCCTTTTTATAGACGTGATGAAGGATAACCTAGTATTGGGGAGGGGGAGGGTGGCGGCGGGGTATTGCAAACACGCTGACTAAGATCATTATAATTATTATACACGTAACCTGTAATATTATAAAATAATTTAGTCACCCTAACCACAGAGCCACCCACACACGATCATTATCAGTTCCTACACTGTTTTTGTACGTTCAAATGCTGGCACTATTTAACTGTAAACAAAGCATTGCGCTCATTCACCTATATCAAATAAAAGTTTATCTTGACAGTTTAGTTTAAAGCAAGTCCAAATGGCTTCTGGTTATTAACAAATACTAATCCGTAGGCCTAGGCCTAAATGTAATGGTATATCGAAGGACGCGGGCTTTGGCTTAAATTAAGAAATATCATAAAGGATGTATATGATAGTGATCAGCAGTCATCGTGAATCGTGATGACCAAAACTCTGCTTCGTACTATGTAAGTTTCGAAGTTTTCTTAACGCTATCTTTTATCTGCTGAATGTTGTATCTATCACCATACCAACCTTCCCCTTTCTGCTCCTTATAGAGCATGGAGCCATCAGTGCAGTAGCCCACATGCAGGCAGCCTTCATCAAAGCAACTTATATGCTCTAGCAGTGGTGGCTTCTGCAGCAATTTGTTTTACATGGTGCACAATTCCATCTTAGTTGTCTTCTGCGACTGCCTTGTGTGAGCAGTAGTCATATTCTGTCATTGTATTTTCAGAGATCTCCGAGAATCCCATGTGTTTTATCGACTGCAACTTCAATGGCTTGTTGTGCCCTCAGTTTACTGTCTTCCCATTGCTTATGTATGTCTTTTATGAACCACTACTGGCTCATTGGGAGCCGTGGTAGCGCAATGATTAGTACACTGGCTTCCTAGCTCGGTGGTCCATGGTTCGATCCCCAGTTGAGGTGGGATTTTTGACCCAGCCTCTTGCATTGCTAAAAGGTAATAAATCTCAATAAGAGAAAGAGATAAAAATAACAGTAACACTGTGTTTAATTTAAAATGTATAGTATATTTATCACAAGCGGAAGAACAAATGAATGTTAACAAAAAAGCAGCAGAATGTTAAGGTTTTTTAACAAACAAGCTGGTGAGTTACGCAATTAAAATTCTGCTTATGATCATGCATTTTCATTACCCTCCACATCTCATGAAGTACCGTACAAGCCTTCATTAAATGCACTCCAAATCTTTCTGCCCTGTGCCATCCGCCCAAAGTATCACCATGTCTTCATCCTCTCATGATCATACAGGAAAGAATCAAACGAAAAGTACGTAGAGAAGTTCGCGAAGAAGATTTAAAAAAAAAAATAAAGTTTTGCCTCGTTTTGGCGAGGCGCGTTCCGTTCAACATAGTCGGTTATATTAGGGCGCATGTCCAAATATAAAAGACCCTTCGGTCTGAGGTTATGTATTATATTTCGCGGTACAGTTCTGATAGAGAAACTTCACATGATCTTCCAGCAAATGTGGCAGAGTGAAACCATCCCACACAATCTCAAGGATGCGTCAATTATACATCTTTATAAACGTAAAGGTAATCGCCAAGACTGTAACAATCATCGAGGCATCTCACTACTATCAATCGCTGGGAAGATATTTGCCAGAATCCTTCTTAATCGCCTTACGGCTCATCTTGACAAAGGTCTTCTACCTGAAAGTCAATGTGGATTCCGGAAAGAACGTGGAACCACCGATATGGTGTTCGCTGCAAGACAGCTTCAAGAAAAATGCCAAGAACAGCACTGTGACCTGTACACAGCTTTCATCGACTTGGCAAAGGCGTTCGACACGGTCAGTAGAGAGGGTCTATGGAAGATCATGGCAAAATACGGCTGCCCAAAGAAATTTATCTCAGTAGTGCAGCAACTGCATGATGGAATGCAGGCTAGAGTTCAGGAAAACGGTGAGCTGTCGGAGCCTTTCCCCGTCTCAAATGGAGTTAAACAAGGGTGTGTACTTGCACCGACGCTTTTCAGTATCATGTTTTCTGCTATGCTGACTGATGCTTTCAGAGACGGGGACACAGGAATCGACATCAGATATCGTATTGATGGAAAATTGTTTAACCTTAGGAGGCTTCAAGCAAAAAACCAAGGTCAAATCACACACCATCAGGGATCTTCTGTTTGCTGACGATTGTGCCCTCAGTGCTGGCTCAGAGGCTGATCTGCAGCGTAGCGTTTATAGATTCTCCGAAGCCTGCTCCAACTTTGGGCTTACCATCAACACGGGGAAAACAGAAATCATGTACCAACCAGCTCCTGGCACAATTTATACTGAGCCAGTCATCAAGGTAAATGGTGAGAAACTGAATGTTGTGAACAGGTTCACATACCTTGGTAGTACACTATCCCAGAACATCGTCATTGATGATGAGGTGAACACCAGGATCTCCAAAGCCAGCAGCACATTTGGCAGACTATACACCAACGTTTGGCATCGAAGTGGCATTAGTCTACAGACAAAGCTGAAGGTATACAGAGCTGCGGTGCTTCCAGTGCTGCTTTATGCATGTGAAACATGGACTGTATACAGGCGCCACGTAAAAAAGCTCAACCACTTCCATACAGTCTGTCTCAGGAAGATAATGAACATCAAATGGCAAGACAAGATCCCAGATACCGCCGTTCTTGACAGAGCTGGTATCCCTAGCATCGATACTATTCTGATGCAGTCACTTATTCGCTGGGCAGGTCATGTAGTCCGCATGCCAGACCATCGACTGCCAAAGATACTCTTTTATGGTGAGATGCAGAAGGGTAGACGCTCCCATGGTGGCCAGAAAAAGCGCTTCAAAGACACGCTTAAGGCTTCATTAAAAACCTTTGACATAAACCCAGACACATGGGAAGCTGCTGCGCAAGACCGAACTGCCTGGCGCACATCTCTTCGTAAAGGTGCAGTGGCATGCGAATCTTCCAGAAGAGCAGCAGCGGAACAGCGGAGACAAGCTAGAAAAGATCGTGAAATAAAACCTTCACATGAAGCAAACATTCCCTGCCCACACTGTCCGAGATCCTTCCAGGCCCGTATCGGGGTCATCAGTCACCTTCGTACTCATAGACTATCCTAACATCCTAATAATTGGATGAACAGAGTGGTCTTCATCACTTGTGATGGACGAACAACAACAACATATTTCGCGAAAAAGACTTTTATTTTTAGACAGAACTGGGGAATAAGAGAGGAAATATTTTGTACAAAATTCTACCGGGAAAAATGTAAGATTCAAAAAGTTTTATATGTAGACTGCAAGAAGGCGGCTAAATTGAGGGTGTGCAAAGTGCTGGCAACCTCGTCACGTAAAACAAATCCTGTAGCTACACAAAAACCGTTGCAATAGCATGTGAATGCTAGGTGCTGGCTTCCTGCAAGGGTACCAGATACAGTGGTGACTCCGTGTTCGGAAAAAAAGAAAAAAGAAAATGATGATACAAGAAGGCTTTTGACAGAGCAGAGTTCATCATGATAACCTAATTTAATGTTCTGAACAAATAGGTTTTGATGGAACAGATACAAAGCTACTTTATAACAACAATAATTGTCACGGCCCTTCAGCTCCCCGCGGAGCATATGCCATCAACAAACTAAAGCTAAGACTTCCTATCCGGCGCCATTAGCTTCAAGTTTTTCCATGTCTTCCTCCTTCCTTTCATTTCTTTAATTGTATTATTGCATGGCAGAAATGTAAAAATGGAATAATGCCTATTTCTTGACGCTGATGAAAGAAAGATTCCGTTCACTCGTTCTGTCTTTAGTTCTCTTCAACTGTGGGTTTTTGTGCTCCCTTTACTACTTTAATCTTGGGGGATATTGTGGTGAGCTTCTAAACACAATATCTAAATTAGAATATAACAGTATAGGCATAAAGTCAAGATAAGATAGTACTAAAAATTTTCGGCGAGAATCGTAGGTTGTCGCCTACGCCTTCAGCTTATTATTTGCTAACGCATAAGCCGAACAAAACGGTACCCTATTTTTCAAATTCGTCCTTGACATAAACGCCCCACTTTTCCTAGTTCTAAGAAATATTTGCCTAACTGCATTTGGGGAAAGGAGAGGCAAGGCTAGATAAAACACGCAAATCACGTCTCAAATTGGTTCTAACACTACAACCGACTTGCACGCTTTGCTATAGGCGGGTTTCCCCAATACCATGAAAAAGTTAGAAATGTGGACACTACGGTCATGGAAACACGTTTAGCTCTTATTACGAATGACATAAGCTCTCGTATTTAGCTTGAAACTAACAGAAAAAAAGATAGAATTTTGAACCAAGCCACATAGCCCCATAAAAATCGTATATTCGTGTACCTGAAGACTTGCTGACCAAGAATATGTTGTTAGTTATCTAAATAGTTCATTAAATAATCAAATATTGATAAAACAATACATAGAGATCAGAGATACTGTCAGGTCAAGTCATATCTGCTTAGATTGGATCGCATATTTTTTGGGGAAAAAATTAGGTGAAAGCTAGGCTAAGATGGTACGAGGAAGGGGATTGGGTGGAATTTAAAGTGAGACGAAATATTATTGGCCGACCTCGTACTAAACATATATCACTGTGCAGTGAAAACCATATTTCTCAAAAGCCTGGACAGAACGGCAGATCGAAAGTGTGCCAGTCATCGTTCACTGTGTATTTCATTGAATAAATGTGGTAAGATTGACTTTATTAACATGTACTTGAAATAAAAATTGAATGTGAGATAATAATGTACGACAATAAGTAAGTAGGCCTGTGTCGCGTAGCGTTTGAAGGATAAGAATTTATTAGAAGAAATAATAGATATGAATGTGGAAAATTTGGCTCAAGAATTCCTGTTGGGTTTTCCCACTTCTGAAGGGTGACGAAGAGGGTAAATTCTCCTAACTAGACAAGGTCTGGAAAAGGTTGTAAGGAGATATTTGGTCTCTCGCTACCATAGTCCCCTTCTCAGTTATCTATTATTGTTATCCTTTAAATTATATTATATTTTACGAGCCCCCCTCCCCCCTCCCTTATAAAGGAAGATAAACATCAGACAATATTCAACTTCTAATAGAAGGAACAAAGCATGGGGTACATTATATACATCCAATTGGTTTATTGCAATTAAAATGAATAGATGGTGAATGATAGTTTTGTCGATGGAATTAGTGTCTGCTGTATGTACTATGTGTCTCACATCAAGTGTTTTTCATCATGGATGACAAAAATATGGCATTGATATAGTGAGTTCCCCTTCTATAGGAACTTAGCTTTTCAGCCCCCGGCTGATAGTGAAGCATGGTTAGTTCTCCGGTCTCCTTCTGACGTTGCACCAGGTAGGTCTTGAATGGTTCGGATTTGCCTTCTCTGTGCTCGACTCCGTATTCTGCTCTGAGATTGGACTGTCGTGCAAGGCTCCACCATAGACTACTCAGAGATGGACGCTAACCCGCAATTTAGACACGTGGCTTCAGTGCTTTTAATGCGTGAATTCGCCGATATCGGGATTAGGTCTAGCTGTCTCAAGGTTTCCTGGGCAAGTGAAAAAATGGCTAGGTTTGCCGCACTTTTAGCGGGTCATTTCCGCTTGGGGCACGTGATCCGAAGCGTGCATCATGTGAACTTAGCATCATATAGACGCTCCAATCAATAACGTTAAAAAGTCACGTGGGGGGTTCCGAAAGTGGCATAAACTGGTTCTATCTAAGTTTATGTAGTCGGTCCTAAATTAAAGCGGGTTTCTAGCTACCGAGGTCAGGGGTCAACAATGACGTCGTATCTAAAAATAGTATTAGACTCGAGGAGAAAATCACTGAACGCTAGGAGAATATCCGCAAGTGAAATTTCCCGTGACTTTACGGGCTTCTCGATCATGCATTGAAGATGATAAAAATGGCGTCTCGTAAATAATTAAAAATAAAGAAGAGAAGATTGGGCAAGTCGTCACAGCCTGTAGCAAACTTAGGCAAAGCTTAGAGATTGATCCACCATGTGGTAGACTGTCAGAGAGGTGTTAAACTACAAGAAAATATGTATGATTGTCATCAAGGAGCATAACACCTATCCTATTATATGGAAAGATGACAGCTGGAATTGCAGTGGCGTTGTAACTATTAGGGGAGAGGAATACTGGTGTACATTGTCACATCAAAAGATAATGGTGGCATAGGTTGGTATAAAGCTTTGACCCTTTTCGTTTGTTTGTAATGTGGTTGCGCACATATTGTTTTGTGTGGCGCACAGATTTCTGTAAATACGCATACAAATGTAAAATGTATTTATTTGTCTGATAAAAAATATATTTATCTTTGAATTCACGATTTTCAGTCTAAAGGGACAGAACTCAGATTAGGCGATGTGTATTCATTCTGTGAGTTATCGGTTCTGGTATCTTTCCTGAAGATCGAACTCAGCGGAGGAATCTAGATTTACATTGATCTATTCTGTGTTTGGTTAGGAATAGATTGTTCTTGCTTCAGAATATCTATGGCCCGAATCTATGTGTAGTTCTTGTCTATGTAGGACGAGTATGTCTTATATCTTGATATCTTAGTATGTTTAAGTGGAACTATTTTTCCTTGTACTGTACTTTGGGGTCAGGTGCTTTCGGCGCATGAAGATAGGTTAGAGGGTTCTTCGGTGATGAAGGAGCCTGGCGGGACGTCATGTCTTAGACCTGTCCAAAGTTTGTGATCTCTTCGATTGATTATTGGGACGAAGATAATTTCTTCTAGGATTGTTAAATCCATGAGTTCCCCATTGTTGATTCAGTAACGCCAGGAGAGTGTTTGTGTTTGCTAGTATATTTCGTATGGCAAGGTAAAGAACTGTTCACTGAACTCTTTCATTCCTAGGCTCAGATGGGCAGACGTCGATATGAATTTACCTATGTATATATATGTCGGGACGACATATTATCTAGCAGCACTGAATATGTTTATATGCAGCAATTATGAGGACAGAATATGCTGATTCTTATAGAATCATTTATTGTTGATGAACAAAGCTTCGATTGAAGATTTGCTATACATCCGTATAGTGAGCGATGCTCAACAGGGAACCAGAAGCCATTTTGGAATTTTATTTATTTTGGAATCCTACTTATTGCCGATCATCAATCAGAGAACGGGAATGCCCCTTATTATCAGGTGATGATTAAGAGATCACAGGTATAAAGAAAACCCAGTACTAGTGGGTTAATATTATCTTCTCAGAGATTTGCTGTAATTTACCTAAAGGAATCTTCGCTAGAAAGAGGTCCTGTTTAGGAGTCAAAGTTGAACAGTATTTATTAACTGACATGCTCGGTCAGTAAGGCCTGATGATTGTATTTATAAACAATGGAAATCTAAGTGCTTGTATACATATGTTCCATTGCAATGTTATTCAACACGAATGCTAATTTATGATGGTTGACCATTGATCAACACTATGCTGTTTATGTCGACTTGTGTTCATGTAACGATGCTCGTACTGTCCATGTGTACGTCCTATTAAATAATATGAAACGACCACAGTAGTCCAGCCATCCTTGACTTCCACCTTGTGATTGGAGTGTGTGACCTGTGCACCTGTCGAACTATCACCCATTCGCGTGTGTCATTATTGATGTTCACACTCACCCATTGACCAGTGTACACGCACTTAACAGTACACCTTGTCAGGGCCCCAACAGTCGGTAACCTGACCTATGTGCCAAACATTGTGACTGGAAAAGCTTTATCAATGTGGTGGCACTTTACCCAAGCATACACGATACACGAAAAAGAGCGTTTATCAACTGGTAGGCCAGTTTCCTGGGTCAATCTGCACAGTGGACATTTTGCGAAGTCAGCTACTGAGACCAGACCGTTTTCTGTGGCCTGATACGACACACAAGCAGTACAACTCTACAGTGGAAGTCAGCATGACCTGCCCATCGATCGTATGCTGTAAATAGGTCAGCGCTCGTTAACAGACGGTGTTTACATAGAACAGACAGCGTAGCACAGCAAGTTTGTTTACAAGTGAATATTTAACTGTGTTGATGAGAAGTACTATTGAACTGAGAAGTCTACACGTCAACGGTGGATCTTCTTGTGTTTTGCATATTGCTGAACTGTGTAATAATTTAAAACAGAAAGCTGTTGTTTATTAAATTGGCAGTTTAATTTGATTGAAAACTGAACCATATTAATGTAATACTGAGCCTTCTCTGCAGACACTTCTACAACACATGTCATTATATTATATGCATTTATATGACATATATGTATTTATGTTTAATGTTTACATATTTGCATATTATTTGTGTGTCTATGTCGTAGGTGGTTGGTGAGGTGACTAGTATAGAATATACCGAGTCATATTGGTCCTATATTAGTGTTCTATAGGGAGCAATTTTCTTGGTTGGAAATTTGCTGCAACATCTGTTGCAATATCTGTTAGCTGTGACGATCTGTACCCATTGTGGTTTTTGTAATATTTTTTCTGTTCTTCAGTTTTGTTTTGATTTGTTCGTATTTGTAGATCTACCCTGTCCTATAATTTAGTTCCATACACATTTATATTTATACACTGTGGCGTTATTTGTTTTGTTTATTCCTTTGCAGTTATCATCACAGGTTCTGTGATTAGTTTCTTTAGTTTTCTATTTAATTTAGTTGATTTCTGCAAATGTTTTCGTATTGTTTTTCTTATTTGTACTTTATGTATGTTATTGGTTGACATATACTATAAAATATACTTGATCATACACTACTAGTTGTGTAGTGAACTTATGAGTAATAATCAACTGATGATTAATGGCTGTTACTAAAGGTACACAGTTGATTATACAAGACCTTATTTAAAGGTTTGTTTCCAACAGAGATTGGGATTGTGAGCTAATTAATCAAGTTCATTTAGAACTTGTTCCCGTTTACTTGGAAATAGATTACATTATTGTTTCAAGTATTTGCTATCATCATTAGACATCATGTCTACATTGGAATACTTTATTGAGTTAGGGAAATCCCTAGGCAAGACTGGTGATAAGTTAGAGGAGTATGCTACCAGTCAATATGAAAAAACACAAAAATTGGAAATTGAGAAACTGAAAGCTGAGACTGAGCAAAAGAACTTGCAGATGCAGGTGGAGGAAAGAAGATTTCAGATGGAAGAAAAAAGATTAGAAAGAGAAGCAGAAGCTGAAAAAAAGAGATTAGACAGAGAAGCTGAACAAAAAAAATTAGAAAGAGAAGCAGAAGCTGAACAAAAGAGATTAGACAGAGAAGCTGAACAAAAAAGATTAGAAAGAGAAGCTGAAGCTGAACAAAAGAGATTAGACTGAGAAGCCGAGGAGAGTAAGGCAAAAAGAGAACATGATGAAAAACTGTTAGCATTTGAGTTAGAGAAATTAAAATTGACAAATATGGGTATTGCTAATCAGTCAAATGGTAATAGTGGTAAACCCTTTACTTACAAGGTCAAGGTACCAGCGTTCAATCCTTCCAGTGATGACATAACATTCTGGCTGGATCGTTTTGAACGTTCTTGTCGAGCTCATAATGTGGATAAATCACAGTATGCTAATCAGTTGTCAGAAAATTTGAAAGGTGATTCTCTGACTAGTTTAAGTTTGGTTGAAGAGGCTGACAAGGATAATTATGATGTTATTAGAGCGGCTTTATTGAAAAATATCAGTTAACTGAGGAAGGTTACAGTATTTTGTTTAAGAAAATGGTACCTGAATCGGGGGTATAATTCTCAGAATTCACTGCAAGGACACGTCTTACATTTAATCGTTGGATTGAGTTGTCCAAAACAGAAAAGACATATGAAGCCCTTATGGGCTTGTTGCTCAGGGACAAAATTATGTCAAGTGTTAATAAACCATTCCTTGAATTCCTACATGAGCGTAAACCCAAGACACTAAAAGAAATGCAAGAATATTGTGACCAATACGTCACTGCACACCCTGACGTGACTCTTAGCAACACTAAGATTAAAGAGAGTATGCCAGTTGCATCAGCAACACCATACAACCCTAATTATTCACACAAATTTCAGGGACCTCAAAACAAGTTTGGAAAAAAAGGTAACCATAATAGTTATCAAAACCAAGGAAACCAATCATTTCAGGGTTCTTCTGCGAAGAACTGGAGACAGACTGACAGCCCTCGATACAGAGATGGTCATAATTATAGGAATTTCCGCAGAGAAAGTCATTATAGAAACTATCCAAGTCATCCATCATGGAGACAACAAGACCATAATTACAGAGATACTCATTATAATGAATATGATAATGGTAACCGTGAGAACTATGACTCAAACCCAAATAGGGGTTACAATAGAGGAAATAATAATGATTACAGAGGCAATAATAATCGAGGTAGATCACAATACAAAAAACATAAATCACATTATCAGGCAAACTCTGCACAGCAAGAGTCACATGAAGCCTATAAACAGACCAAAGATAATAATGATGCTAATAATATGGCGTGTTCCGCTTTTGATTTTGGGAGAGCATCTCAGTGCCCCCAATGCAAAACATTATTTGAACCAACTACGGTGTCCACTTTAAGTTGTGGCCATCCTCTTCCCGCTCTTCCTGCGTCAGTCGCGCATGATGGAAGAGGTTCTCTTGTCTTACATAGAGGTTTAGTAAATGACAATCCAGTCTCAGTTCTTTTTGATTCTGGATGCACCACAATTGGTGTTAGGCAGTCGCTTGTAGATCCTTCTCGTGCCACTGGAAAAGTAGTCAAATGTGTAACATTTGGCGGCACCTTAGAGAAATACTCTACTGCTATCATTAGGATTGCTACTCCTTTCTTTACAGGAGATGTATACGCATGTCTTCTGCCGAATCCGATCGCTGATCTTATCATCGGTCGTATTCACGGAGTCAAAGAATGCACTCCACATCAAATTTCCGTTTGGGAAAAACAAAATATGCAAACTGCTAATGCTGTAGTCACTAGAGCTCAAGCTCTTAATATGCCTCAAACTTCATCTACTGAAGATAATGAAGTGCATAACCAGGATGATCCCTTGGTAATTTCTCGTGAAACGTTTATAAAACAGCAAGAAGAGGATCCGACTCTAAAGAAATTCTTCACGCTTGCAACAAAAGGTGATCCGAATAAAGATACAAAGCGTAAATCTTGGATTACAATGAAGAATGGCGTACTTGTACGTATGGTGCAAGACTCTGCTAAGTCAAGTCATTCTCAGATTCTTGTGCCCAAGAATTTGAGAGTTAAAATTTAGCAACACGCACCCCATCAAGGCCAGCTCCTTGACGTGGAGATGGGGCTCAAGTACAGCCATCAGCGGCTGAAAAACCAAGACTGGCCAGGCCCTCCTAGACTCGAGCAAGACCACAGTCTGCCCTAGCAAGTCAAGGTGCTGAAGACGGAGGCAACCAGCCAAGAGGCGCACCACAGCAATCAGGATGCCACGCATTAGCGCTATGGGAAGTATGCCTATATCTGCAAAACGTTATGGCACTCGCCCTGTGACGGACACCCAGGCAGGCGCAGTGCCGGGCCCTCTGCCTCGGAAGGGCCCAACCCCTACTACTGGGGGTCCTTCTCAATTGCCCCGGGGAGCCAGGAGGCATGAGAATAGAGCTACTGGCCAAGCAAAGAAAAGACCATTTAAAATAATGCACTGGAATGCTGAAGGCGTCAATAGTAAAAAAGACGGCTACAGCAAAAAATTAGAGCTCGAAAATATCTTGAATGAAGAGCAAGTAAATGTATGTTGCTTGCAAGAAACCCACCTCAACAAAGACATAGCCTTCAAAATCAGAGGCTACCAGTGCTACCGATCTGACCGAATAGACAGGCGAAAAGGTGGAATACTGACACTCGTGAGGAATAACATCAGTGCATGTCAGCTTGAAACATATATGGAGGGGGCGGAATACCAGATGCTTCATCTCAGGACAGAAAGTTCAGAATTCCACCTGCTCAACTACTACTGTCCGAGCGACCGCCCACTGGCACTAGATACAATCCCAGCAAAAGAAAGACTGATTGTATGCGGAGACTTCAACAGCCACTCACAGAGCTGGGGCTATGATCACATGGACAGGAGAGGTGAGGAGCTTGAAAACTGGCAGGATGACAATGGGCTTATCCTGATTAACCAGCCAATCGACCCACCAACCTTCTACTCGAGATCATGGCACACCACCTCTACACCAGACCTGGCATTCCACTCACCCAGCTTGGAGTGGAACACCACACGCGTTGTAGGGAAACAACTTGGAGGCAGCGACCACCGGCCAGTCTTCCTAATTGTGGAAAATGAACTTGTCAAGGAGAGCAGCACTCTCTCTAGGTGGAACTACAAGAAGGCAGACTGGACAATGTACCAGCACCGTACTAGTATACTGGCTAGAGATCTGACTGTAGACAAAGACATCAATAAGCTAGTTGATGAATTCAGCAGATGCATATTACAGGCTGCTCGTGAAACAATACCTAGAGGGGCTCGTAAGCACTACAAACCATATTGGAATAGTGAACTAGAGCAGCTGCACAACGACGTGGAAACATCTCGAAAGCAGGCAGAGACCAGTCCATGCCAAGAACACCACAATAACTACCAGCAAGCTAAGGCCAAATTTCAAAGGGCCAAGTTGCAGGCCAGGCGAAGAAGCTGGAAGGAGAAAACAGAGTCCTTGAACTTTGAAAGAGATACGAGGAAACTGTGGAAGCTGGTAAAGCAACTTAACGATGAAGGTACAGAGAGAAACTCAAGGATTGCTCTGTACAAAGATGGAAACATCCTCATGGGAAAACAGGCAGCTGATCACTTTGCAGACTCCTTTGCTAAAGACAACAACATCGAAGTTAGCCCAGAGAAGCAACAGGAGACTCGTGAGAAACAACACGCAGGACGAGATGGAACCATACCTGAAGTTATGGAGGCACCAATCACATTCAGAGAACTGGAGCTTGCAATATCCAAATTGAAAATGAGAAAGTCGCCAGGAGTTGATGGAGTGTCCAATGAAATGATTAAGAACTTGGGAACCGCAGCAAAAACAAAGCTGCTGCAGATCTTCAATATCTGTTGGAACTCAGGCAGAGTTCCACAGACCTGGAGGGAAGCAATCATGATACCACTCCTAAAACCAGGAAAAGACAGTTCCACTGCCTCCAGCTACAGACCAATCAGCCTTACAAGCTGCCTCTGCAAAACAATGGAACGTATCATCAACCTCAGGCTACAGTGGTACCTTGAAAGTGAAAACCTTCTTGTACCACAGCAGGCGGGCTTTAGGCAGTGTTATTCCACCGAAGATCAGGCAACTTACCTTTCCCAAGAGATTGAGGATGCGTTCCAAGATAAGAAACTGGTACTAGCAGCATGGATAGATCTAAGAAAAGCATTTGACAAGGTTTGGAAAGAAGGGCTTCTGAAGAAACTGAGAAATTGTAGAGTGAATGGTAAGATGTACAAATGGGTGAAAGCATACTTGCATAACAGAAGAGCCCGAGTACAACTAGATGGCCTCAAGAGTAAGAAAATTCTACTGCGTCATGGCGTCCCTCAGGGAGGGGTTCTGTCCCCCACACTTTTCCTAGTCTACATCAATGACCTGGTTGCTGAACTACCACATGGAATGAAAGTGGCAATGTACGCTGATGACCTGGTAATATGGTGCACAGATGAGCATGCAACAGTGGCCACCAAACTGCTACAAAGAGCTATAGATGCCTTAACCTCATGGGCAAATAGATGGTGTGTCAGGATCAACACAGACAAGTGCAGCACTACGCTCTTCACCCTCTCTCCCAAACAAAAAGCTGGTGTCATCAAGATAAACAAAGAGCTCCTGAGAGAAGATAAACAACCCACCTATCTCGGAGTTACATTCGATGATAGGCTGACATGGAAGCAGCACATCAACAAGGCAGCAACAAAGGCCAGGAGGAAGCTAGCCATCCTGAGAAAACTAAGTGGAACCACATGGGGAGCCAGCGGGAAAATACTTAGTAAAGTTTACCAGCAGGGCATACGACCACACCTGGAATATGGGTCAGCTGCGTGGTGTCCAGCATCAAACACCACATTACAAGAGCTAGATAAGGTGCAAAACCAGGCGCTTAGGGTCATCACGGGGGCAATGAAATCAACGCCTATAGTGGAGATGGAGAAAATGGGGAGGATACAAGCACTGAGAGAACGCAGAGACACGAAAGTGCTAACACAGGCAGAAAAGTTCCTCTGTATGCCGAGCCATCCAATGAAGGACAGATTCCAAAACCTAGCAATGGGGCGACTGAAAAGAAGCAGCTTTATCCACCAGGCCAAACGATTTCGTAGACAAACCTCAGACCTGCCTGAAGTTAACAGCCCTCTAAAGTCTGTGCCAGAACAAACCCCTTGGAGAGAGGAGCATGGACTACCAGTACACATCCACACAAAAGTGAAAGGAATATTCGACAGGGATGAACAGAACAGCGTGCAACGTAGGACAGTCACTCTCAGTTTCCTGGATGATAAATACCCACAGGACCTCTGGGTCCGAGTATACACGGATGGGTCAGCACAGAATGCAGTAAAGAATGGAGGAGCAGGAGTGTACATAGAATACCCAAACAACACTAGGGATACGGTCAGAGTACCAACGGGGAAATTCTGTAACAACTATGATGCAGAAGTCCAGGCAATCAAGGTGGCAACTGAGAAACTACTGAACACCAATCTCGGTCCACAGCCTGTAGTATTCCTGACAGATGCAAGATCAGCACTCCAAGCACTTCAGTCCAGAAAATTGCCAGTTATACAGGCCCTACTTTCTGAACTGTGCAACCAGCGCAGGGTCGCCATGCAGTGGATACCGTCTCATTGTGGAATACCAGGAAACGAGAGAGCAGACGGACTGGCTAAAGAAGGTGCTGCAGACGAACAACCGGATGTACCAGTAACGTACCATCAGAAGAAAAAGATGATCAAATCTATCAGAAAGCCACCAACATCAACGCAGGATGACTACCAAGCTATGAACAGATCAGAACAAATAGTCATTCTGCGCCTCAGAACAGGACACAACCGCCTCCGCAGCCACATGTATACAAAATTCAAGATTGGCAATTCAGCCATGTGTACATGTGGACAGGCACCCCAGACAGCGGAGCACGTACTGCAAGATTGCCCCGAATATGATATATTGAGGCAAACCCACTGGCCCAGAGAAACAACACTGGAAGCAAAACTATATGGACCCCTGTATGAACTACAAAAGACAGTGAAGTTTATACAAGAAACAACATTGCAGATATAGACAATATATTTCAAGCGAACGAAAGAAGAAGAAGAAGAAGCAACACGCACACGACTCTCAGTGTGCTGGACATATGGGTTTTTCCCGTACAAAGTCAAGAGTTCTTGCGGCTTTCTTTTGGCCTTTCGTGAACAAAGACATACTGTCACCTTTCATTTTTTTTTTTTTTTTTTTTTTTTTTTTTTTTTTCCGTTCTTCAACTTTACAAAACGGGTACATTGCATGAAATACCAGGCAAATACATTGTATATTACATATAAAGCCTCATTCGCACTCTCCCAAATAAAGTTAAACAAAAATATTTAAATAAATTGTAATAATAATAATATAATAAAGGATTAAAGAAAAATAAAAATTAAAAATTTTAAGAAAATTAAAAAAAGGATCTATAGTTAATTCAAATTCCTAAACAGTTCATAGTATTTTACATATGTATAAAAAGCTTACACTTGCTCACACTTCCCTTTTTCCTTTTTTAAATTCCTTTTAGAATTTACAAGAGCCCACAAATTTTATAACATATAAAAACCACGCGTACTCTCACTCACTGGCACTCTTGAAAGAAAATTTTCCAAAAAAATCTTCACATATACATTGAACTTGCATCCAGAAAGCCGGAACATGGCTATAATTATTTAAACCTATGTACAGTCAAAATCAGGGTTGAAATTTATTTCCTGCCCCCCCCCCCCCCTCCCCTCCCTCAATCTCTTCAACTTTTAATATATTGTGTTTTTTGTAAGAATATTTTTAAGAATAAGTGGGCGTTGTACTGTTTTCCTTCAAACACCGCGTAGTTCCTACAAATCCAGACTAAATATTTAAATTCCACTATCAGGCTCAAAAGTTTCAGTTCTACTTGTTGTGTGCACTTTGGTAGGGAATTCAGCATGATAGCTCTATACATGTCTATACTGCGTGGAAAGTAGACCATCAATTCCTTTTTCAAAATTCCTATTGTAGAAGTGACTGTACTACAGTAAAAAAACAAATGATCTTCTGTTTCCTGTGTATTGGTATTACATAATTTGCATTTTGGGAGGTTCTTCCACTGTGCAACAAGTCTTTGCCTAATGGGTGTCATGTTATATAATAATCTAAACGTGACTTCCTTTGCGGGTGGAGCAAGTGGTAACTCGTGTAAGCTCTTAAAAATAGGTTGGTAATCAGTTATAAAATAGTTATACCCACGTTTTATCCTTGTCACTAATGAGGGTTCTTGTGCACTAATAAGACTTTTGTAAATGGAGCGTGTATTTTGTTGTAATAAAGGTGTATTCCCTTGTATGCTTTGTATGCATTGTTTGTAGAACCGTGGTAAAGTGCCAAAGTAATGAGGTTGATTGTTTTTGTAACGACACACGTTAGATAATCTCAGACCAATATAATAATGAGCCAAAGGGTATTGTTCAGGATTTTTTACTATTTCTCCTATGTACTTGATTCTTAAAGCTTTTATTTTAGTTGCTATATCTTGTAAAGATACTCCCCCTCTATCTTTGGGTTGTATTAACGTTTTATGCTTTATACAGTGTAAGGTGTTGCGGAATAAGAAAGTTCTTATGAGTTTGTTTATTTGTGTAATAATTTCTTGAGGAATGGTTTGAACATTTGCTATGTAAATCAATTTAGGTAAAATAAAAGTGTTGATTAAAACCGATCTTCCAAAAATTGTAGTAGTTTTATATTTATATCTTTCTAGTCTGTTTTTTATTTTCTCTAACAAGTTTTTCCACACCTCTGTATTCCTTTGTGTTGGTGTGGCAGTGTATGTAATACCGTAAATTTTTATTTCATTTACTTGTAGCAACTGGAAAGGGAAATCTGATCTGTTTCTCCATTTACCTATTCCCATTAACTTTGATTTCTGAATGTTTAGTTTTGCTTCACTGGCTCGTTCAAACTCCTTAAAGGTATTTAAAATATTTTGAATAGAGGAAATTTTGGTTGGGAAAAAAATCGTATCGTCCGCGTACGCGGCTAATTTCCTTTGACCTTGTCCTGGAATGAAAACCCCCGTGATGTTTGTGTCTTGTCTAATTTTCTCTAACACGGGTTCTATTGACAGTACATATAGCAAAGGCGAGAGTGAACAGCCTTGCCTGACTGACCTAGTTAGAATAAAGGGTTCTGTAATTGTGTGATTAATTAAAAGTCTACTTTCGGGTTTTTTATATATAATTTCTATCCATTTCCTAAAGTATGGCCCTACATTACAAGCAAGCAGTGTTTTGTGCAAAAAAGAATGGGATACCCTATCGAAGGCTTTTTCTTGGTCCAACGATAGAATAGCGGCCTCGTGCTGCTTGTCTGCCGCGTAGTTAATCAGGTCTCTAAAAAAGTGTGTATGTTTGCTAATATTTCTCTGCGGCACGCTGTTCTGTTGGTCGTCATGAGTTAGGATATGCATGAATGATTTCAATTTATTAGTTAAAGTTTTAGTTAAAATTTTGTAATCAGTATTTAGAAGTGATATGGGTCTATAGTTTTTTAGTAGTTTCCTATCTGTTTGTTCTTTTGGTAAGAGTACTATGTACGACTGGTTTAAACTTTCAGGAAGTTCGCCTTTCTGAAAAGCTTCCTCAAAAACTTTCATTAATAGTGGTCCAAGAACGGGAAAAAAGAAAATATAGAATTCTGATGTAAGGCCATCTGGGCCAGGGGTCTTATCTCTGTTTAGTGTGTTTACTGCCTCCCTCAAATTTTCGAGTGTTATAACTTGGTCTAAATTTTTATTTTCTTGTTCTGTAAGAGATTTTGTGTACTTTAAAAATTTTTCTTGCGTGTCTGTTCTTGTTTCTTCTTTGGTGTATAAATGTTTATAAAATTCCAAGATGGTCTGACATATGTTTGTGTTGTTTGTTTGCAATTGTCCATTGTTATCTTGTATTTGGCGAATCTGCTTATTTTGTTGAACGTTCTGTTCTATCGCCAAATACTGTTTGTTTGGAGTCTCTTGTGTTGTGTATAACTTCGTTCTCAGCATTGCACCTTTGTATATGTGTTGTTTATGCTGTTCTAACTGGTCCTGTAACATCTGAATAACCGGGTCAGTTTTGTCTATCTTTTTTGTCAGTTTGATAGCTTGTTCTAATATCTTTTCTTGTGTTTTGGATGTCCTGTGTATGTAGGTTGCCAGGACCTGTGTCCTGTCTTTTATGGTGTTTTTTAATAGGTCCCAATATCCTGCAATATTTTGTTCAGGGATCTGTTCTGTGTATCCTAATATGAGCTGCATTATTTCCTTTGTGAAGAAATCATGTTTAAGTAAACTGTTATTAAACTTCCAATGTGGAGATCTTTTAGATGTTATAATGGGCGTCCCTATACCTAACACTGTATAAACTGCTTTATGGTCTGTGAAATCGAGTGTGCTGTTAATATGTTGTGTTTTCTGTACCTTGTAAATTTCTGATGTATATATCCTATCTATCCTAGAAGCTCGTCGTAAGCCTGGGTATGTCTTATCTATGAAAGTGTACGATCTATTATTTGGTTCAACACTTCTAAAGGTATCCTTTAGACCATGCTCATCTACAATAGTTTGTAATATCTTCCACGGAGATGTCTGATTCTTATTCACATGTGTGTTCTGTTCTTGTAAGGTTCGACCAGCACGATCCAAATCAGACGTGACACAATTAAAATCCCCTCCTAAAATTAAGTTCCCTCCTTTGTATTGTGGTGACAAAAAATCAGAGAGCTCTCCATAAAAAACTGGCTGGCTTGCCCTCTGACTGGGAGCGTATACATTGACCAATGTGTATGTGTCTTGTTCGCTTTGTTTATTTTTGATTTGGACACAAACTAATCTACCGCTAGTGTCCGTGTTATGGTGTGTTGTTTCCCAGTCTTCTGATACTTGTAAGATCGCTACACCTGTGTGTGATGTCCCTATACTAAACCACCCGTTTCTTAAGCCTAATTTTGTTGTAATTTGTTTAGCACGGAAGTTTGAAATAACTCTGGTTTCTTGCAGAAAAACAAAATCGGGTTGGTATTTTTTAATTAGTATTCCCAGAGAGTTTAGTTTATTTGTTAAACCATTTATGTTTAAAGACAACAAGGTTAAACTAAAGGGCGTAGTGTTGGGGTGTAAAACTGTGTGCGCCATGAAAAAACCCAACATTAAACATTATTAAACGTTTACATAAAATAAAACAAAAATAGACAAGACAAACATATGCAGTTCCCTTGTTACTGCATAGAGCAGGTGCAGTCAGTTCTAGGAAAGAGGAAAGGTACTTGAGCATCCGTGTGGGTAAGGAATAAGGTTGATGGATGAGGAAAAAAAAACCACTCAAGAAAGGAAAAGCCCGAGACTTGGAACACGGATCACAGGATGAAAATTGACAAAAAGGACTATTGGAGGAAAGAGTGTGGTTATGTGGTGAAAAGGATATGAAAAACCAAAAGGCAGAAAAGTAAATAAGTATCAAGATACTACAAAGGGAAAGGATGTCTTGAAAAGGAAGAGAATTATAGCATTGTAAATACATACTTGTGTATCTCCATTTGCACATATATGTATCCACTATGTATCTTGTGTCTCTATCTGTCCTTGAATTCATATTTATATGTATTATTTTAATTACACAGTTCTTAACGTCTTTAATCATCACGAGTTTCCCTTCTGTAACTCTGGGTCGTCTGTGTACGCGCGACGCACTCGTGAAAAAGTTCTTTTCCATTTTCAGAAGGTTAAGTCCTGTCCCGGTGAGTTACTCTCCAAGTCTATTGATAACACTGGGTCATAGTAGTCCTCTGTAGCCCTCGCTGCCCAGGAAGAGGGGGCACCACCTCGGAGTGGTGTATCTGTGTCACAATCACTTGTGCTGCTGTCATGCTTGTTGTTTATGTCAGTGGTCATATTGGTGTCACCCAGAGTGGACTGAGGGGACATCTGCGTAATTCTTCTTTTGACTTTAATCTGTTTCGACTTCTCTTTCTTCTGTTTCCTCTTGTTTACAAAAAGTGTAAATTTGTCATTGTTCATATCTTCTGGGTCAGATTCGGGTAAATCCACGTTATTTGTGTCTTGTGGTGCGTCATTGGTTATCTGGGGGTTGTTTTGTATTAATGGTGCAGCTGATGTTGATGGTGCTGATTTTGTAGGTTGCGCTTTGTCCGGAACTGTAACTGTGGTTGCTACTTGCGGTTTCCTTTTTGGACATTGGTTAACCCAATGACTGTCCAAACCACAAATCGCGCAAGGCGTTCGTCTACCGGTCATTGTCACAGAAATTTTTACGTTTGTCTCGTGTCCCTGCGACTGTAGTCTCATGTTGACATAGTGCGGGACGTTTCTGGTCGGGTTACTCATGAAGGCCCACTTGTCAGTGGCGTTCTTTAACTGGAAAGCGTCGGCTTCTCTGTCGCCCGTAATGGATGTGACTATTTGCAGAACAGCGTCCTTTTTTATCGTTGGGGGTAGCCAGTGTAGCACCCCCTTGGATTTTTCTTTCTCTTGATGTTCTATGATAATAGACATCTTGGGATTATCCCATTCGAATTTCTTCCCATGAAGCTTCTGGTAATGTGTTATATGAGCTGACGTCGTCAGGGTCGCATACCATTTTAGAGGGTCTGAAAATCTGTAAAGGGCTGCAATGTTATTTGAGCCCACCCCTGCAGGTCCAGCCAAAATGCTGGCCATCAGCGAGTAAGAGGCTCTCGCGGCTTGTGGTCCGGATGTTGTTAGAACTAGAGTACCGGGTCTGTGCAACGACCCGCCTTCCAGGGCGTCTTCCATGTTTAGAATAATATCTTGTACTTCCATTTTGGATAGAGAAAAAAAAAACACACACGCACACAAACAAAGGTAATCCGCACGAAAATCTGTGAAATAACACTTGAACACTTGTGTCACCTTTTTTTTTTTTTTTTTTTTTTTTAAATATTCCTCGCACGAGGTTGCATATTTTTTCCTCGCATGAGGTTGCATTGGCCCCTGCCCATACCCGGCTCTGGTCAAGACCACATGTCACAACACACGAAGACCCAATGACACCATGTGTCATTGTAGTGATCTTCTATGTTTTCACACAAAGGACCTCATGACATAAATGTCACTACTGGTCCCTGTGTGTAGACACATGATCCCAGCCAAAAACCAGATATTAGGCTTTTTTTTTTTTTTTTTTTTTTTTTTTTTTTTCCTCGCATGAGGTTGCATATTTTTTCCTCGCATGAGGTTGCATTTGCCCCACCCATACCCGGCCCTGGTCAAGACCACATGTCCCAACACAAGAAGATCCAATGACAACATGTGTCATTGTAGTGATCCTCTGTGTTCTCACACTAGGTACCTCATGACATGAATGTCACTACTGTTTCCCGTGTGTAGACACATGATCCCAGCCAAAAGCCAGATATTAGGCCGTGGGGTTGTACAGTGTAAAATACACTGTATGTTTAAGTCAGTCGAACAGTTATTTGGTGTTAACAAGATGAAAGAGTATATAAAAATGGGTTAGAAAATCAGAATAATCTAAGTGATAACTTATTTGTTCTTAACATGGGAGATAAAAGAAAGTAAATGTAGTGTTTTTTGTAAGGGAGGGAACCTTTTTAGACCTTAAAGTAATCTAAGTATACATCATTAAAGTTTACCAAATTTGCATATCAGACCAGTTTTAATAGAGATATAGAAGGATTAATGAAACTAAGGTAAAAAGTGCTAAGGGGAATAACTATGAATATTAGCGCCCTTTACAGGTTTAGTGAGTTAAGAGAACACAGAGCAGAGTAAAACGCACGTGAAAATAGTGACTAGAGGTAAACAGTTATGTAGCACAGTTCACGGAGCTAACAGCTTAGAATTAAGCGTGCCGATAGGTGAGTGAACTGAACAACGGACCAATCGTATTAACTAAAACAACTTTGGACCATCAGATAGGAAATTGAAGGACGATTAGAGATCAGTCCAGTTATTGACGCGCTACTGAGCGGTCATGTTTACAGAGTCTTACCGGAGAAGTTGACGGAGCAAGTCAAGTTTTGCTGAGCTCTCAAGAAATGTGAAACCTGCGGTATGCAGAAGGGCTACAGAAATAGCTAGATTTAGAATTGCTTAGAAATAGGAATTCAGGAGAACATTTAGAATTGATTAATAATTTGTGTGATCAACTGTAGGATTAGCTGATAGGTGGTGTTAGTAGGATCGTGATAGGTGCTGGACTTCGTTTAAAATGGTAAGAACAAAACTTTGAACTATTTTCTTGACTTTCAGCAAATTTGTCGCAAGCTAACGACGCTCGCATTTAAGGGAGCGAGCTAAAGAAGATAATATTGAGTCAAGGTCAATATTAAAGCCTAAAGAAATAACTTTTATTATCAGATAGCCAGGATGGGCTGTCATGCCAAGAAGATGAGGTATTGCCATTAAACGAGATTGTATCGAACAAAGGGTTCACAGCACTGACAATTATGAAATCTATTAAGCGCTCTCTCATATAAGAGTAAGTATGGAGACGCCACCACAAGTGAGTCTGACATTCACGAAACATCTCATGCGCTCTCTCATACAAGAGTAAGTATGGTGGAAGCCATTTTGGTATTGGACATTGTTTATTTCAGGTGTAGCTATTGAATTTTATATGCTGCATTTAGAGGAGTTAAACCTATCTAGAGTGAGATTGGGAGAGAACATGACTCCAAGGATTTAGAAGAACTGTTGTAGAAAATATGAGCAAAATAGTAAAATAAAAGGAGAAGGAACTTTATTAAGCTAGGTATACCACGAAATGCAAGAGGCTACAAGAGAAACAATATATAACTAAGCTTTGAGATATGTGTTTGAATCAAGCGGAAGACTTGAGGACATTGAAATTGTGAACTGTAGCTGATGTATTATGTTGGATGATCATGCATTATCTTATGTAAATAAAGGTTGCTTGTTGAATTTGAATCACATCACTCCAGTTGCTTTGATGTGAGAAGAGAATAAGGAATGGAGAGATATTAGAGTTGAGTATTAGGAAAGATAGAAATAATAGAACACCCTATACGCATCAGTCGCTAGACAACACCAAGGAGGGAAGAACGTGGTCTGGGTTGAACAAAAGACGAACCTATTCTCATCCAAGAACTATCATCTCTGGCGGAACAAGGTAGGCCAGTAAGAGAAACAATCTCACTTGGAAGAAAGAAACAAAGTAAATAATAGATAACTAGGCCTGCCTCAGTCACCTAGTTATAGTTAGGATTGGACAGGGACCAACACCCAACTGATATCGGATACCATGTCTCAAGTGATGTCGACTCTGCAGATAGAGAGATCTTTGAGTAGTATCTATCATCCTATGTCCAATGGGATGGTCGAACGGCTAAATAGAAAACTCAAAAACATACTAGGGAAGATAACTGAGGATCATCCTCAAGATTGGGACAGGGTTTTACCCGCGGCCCTCTTCGCTTACAGAGAGGTCCCCAATGAACATACAGGATTTTCTCCCTTTGAACTTGTCTTTGGCGCGCGACCGCGCGGCCCTATGTCTTTGCTTCATGATCTCATAACCGCTGATAATATTACCGATGACACGAAATCTTCTTACGAATATGTCATCGCGCTGAGACAAAAGATTATCGAAGCATGCAAATTGGCAACTTCTTCTGAATTTGCTAAGCAGAAAGGAAGACAATTTGCCAATAAGAAAAGAACCTTACGACAACTTTGTCCTGGTGACAAAGCATTTGTTTTACTACCTTGTAGGGAAAACAGACTTCTTATTTCTTGGAAAGGTCCGTACGATATAATCTCGAAAATTTCCGATGTTGACTACATTGTCGATATTGATGGAAAGCATAAAACCTTCCACATCAATATGCTTACGGAATTCCATGAACGTCCGGATTATTTACAGCCTATTTTCCAGGCAACGGACGATTCACCAGTCAAACATGGTCATTACTCATCACTGTCCGTAATACAGGATGAGGAATCAAGTTTTTCGGATGTTAATCTTCCGCTTCCGATGATTCCACTTCATTCTAGTGAATCATGGAAAAACGTTACTGTTTCTCCGGATTTATCTTTAGGAGAACAGCGACAAGTTTCGGCTATGTTACAAACATTTCAGGATGTCCTTACTGACATCCCTGGACAAACTCATGTCATTGAACATGACATTATTCTAACTGACCATAATCCTATTAGGGTCAGACCTTATCCTATCCCTATACATTTTCAAGCACAGGTTGAGAAGGAGTTGGATGAGATGATAGATTTAAAAATAATTGAACCATCCACTTCTGCGTATTCTTCGCCGATGGTTATTGTTCGGAAAAAAGACAATAACATACGTCTTTGCGTTGACTATCGCAAATTGAATCAAGTTACGAAGTTCGATGCTGAACCTATGCCTTTACTAGAAGAGCTACTTACTAGGCTTTCTAAATCTCATTTTTTCACTAAACTAGATTTGTCTACAGGATATTGGCAAGTTCCTTTATCTGAACGCACCAAACCTTTCACGGCTTTTTCTACACCTAGAGGCCTTTTTCAATGGAATTTCATGCCTTTCGGCCTTATGAACGCACCAGCTACATTCGTACGCATGATGCGTCGAATTCTATCTTATCGGTCAGATGTCATCGCGTATCTAGACGACATCTGTCTTTTCAGCGATACTTGGGAAGATCACTATTCGGGGTTAGTTGAATTACTGTCTACTCTACGCGAGTATAACCTGACAGCGAAACCCTCTAAAGCCTGCACTGGTTTTAGCGAAATTTCTTTCTTAGGCCATCGAGTGGGTCATGGTTTCCTAAAGACAGAGGACCATAATATCACTAAGATACTTAACATCTCTATTCCTAAGACTAAAAAGCAAGTGCGAAGTCTCTTAGGTCTTATTCAATTTTATGGAAGATTCATTCCGAATCTATCCTCTATCATGGCACCTCTTTCTACACTACTAAAAAAAGGGTCGCCTAATATGGTCCACTGGTCACAAGAATGCCAATCCTCTTTGGATAAGATCAAAACTTTGTTTTCATCACCACCTATTTTAGTGTTACCTACTACAGATAAGACATTTGTTCTTCGTAGTGACGCTTCATCCACTGGGATTGGAGCGGCACTAATGCAAGAGTACTCTGGAACTTTGCATCCTGTAATGTATATCTCCAGAAAGCTTAATGCTGCAGAAAGGAATTATTCGGTTTTAGACCGTGAACTATTGGCTATGGTATGGTCAATTCTCAAATTACAAAGATTCCTTCTAGGCGCACATTTCATAGTAGAAACCGATCAGAAAGCTCTTACAGCTATACAAAGTAAGAAATTGAAGAGTTCGAGGTCTACTTGATATGCAATTGCTCTTCAACCTTTTCATTTTTCGGTACGAGCTATCCGTGGATCAGATAATGTGATGGCAGACATTCTGTCTAGATGCCCACATGATTCCACCTAACTGTTGAGTCTTGGACTTCTTAACACTTCCAACTCGACAACAGATTTGTCTTTTCTATAGCAAGATAAATACACATTGTAATGTGTAATATAGTGATTGTATCACTACTATCACTACGTTCATTGATATATATATTCACTGGTACTCGTTGATGATTTTTCTTTTTTGTCAATCATGTATTTATAATGCTTAAATATAAAATTGTTATATGTATTGTGTCATTGCAAGTATAGTAGTATGCGTTGGTGACACCTCCCTGGAAACATTTATGCTTAAGAGAAATGCTTTCTCTGAGAGGTTGAGATGTATTCTCACCAGTCGATCTATATTTCGACTTTGCCTTAATTTGGCTTAAATAATTCCAGATATTTCTCATCTGCGCAGTATTTATGCGTTGGGAGCCTATTGTATGTTGCTCTCAGGTTAAAAAAAAATGATTTTCATTTTTTTTCCCGGGGGGGGTGTGGTAGTCTGTTGCGCACATATTCTTTTGTGTGGCGCACAGATTTCTGTAAATACGCATACAAATGTAAAATGTATTTATTTGTCTGATAAAAAATATATTTATCTTTGAATTCCCGATTTTCAGTCTAAAGGGAC
Organism: Oreohelix idahoensis; assembly: GCA_024509875.1. NCBI lineage: Eukaryota > Metazoa > Mollusca > Gastropoda > Stylommatophora > Oreohelicidae > Oreohelix > Oreohelix idahoensis. The sequence continues at coordinate 34,604 of JAMPIV010013619.1, forward strand.
AGAACTCAGATTAGGCGATGTGTATTCATTCTGTGAGTTATCGGTTCTGGTATCTTTCCTGAAGATCGAACTCAGCGGAGGAATCTAGATTTACATTGATCTATTCTGTGTTTGGTTAGGAATAGATTGTTCTTGCTTCAGAATATCTATGGCCCGAATCTATGTGTAGTTCTTGTCTATGTAGGACGAGTATGTCTTATATCTTGATATCTTAGTATGTTTAAGTGGAACTATTTTTCCTTGTACTGTACTTTGGGGTCAGGTGCTTTCGGCGCATGAAGATAGGTTAGAGGGTTCTTCGGTGATGAAGGAGCCTGGCGGGACGTCATGTCTTAGACCTGTCCAAAGTTTGTGATCTCTTCGATTGATTATTGGGACGAAGATAGTTTCTTCTAGGATTGTTAAATCCATGAGTTCCCCATTGTTGATTCAGTAACGCCAGGAGAGTGTTTGTGTTTGCTAGTATATTTCGTATGGCAAGGTAAAGAACTGTTCACTGAACTCTTTCATTCCTAGGCTTAGATGGGCAGACGTCGATATGAATTTACCTATGTATATATATGTCGGGACGACATATTATCTAGCAGCACTGAATATGTTTATATGCAGCAATTATGAGGACAGAATATGCTGATTCTTATAGAATCATTTATTGTTGATAAACAAAGCTTCGATTGAAGATTTGCTATACATCCGTATAGTGAGCGATGCTCAACAGGGAACCAGAAGCCATTTTGGAATTTTATTTATTTTGGAATCCTACTTATTGCCGATCATCAATCAGAGAACGGTAATGCCCCTTATTATCAGGTGATGATTAAGAGATCACAGGTATAAAGAAAACCCAGTACTAGTGGGTTAATATTATCTTCTCAGAGATTTGCTGTAATTTACCTAAAGGAATCTTCGCTAGAAAGAGGTCCTGTTTAGGAGTCAAGTTTGAACAGTATTTATTAACTGACATGCTCGGTCAGTAAGGCCTGATGATTGTATTTATAAACAATGGAAATCTAAGTGCTTGTATACATATGTTCCATTGCAATGTTATTCAACACGAATGCTAATTTATGATGGTTGACCATTGATCAACACTATGCTGTTTATGTCGACTTGTGTTCATGTAACGATGCTCGTACTGTCCATGTGTACGTCCTATTAAATAATATGAAACGACCACAGTAGTCCAGCCATCCTTGACTTCCACCTTGTGATTGGAGTGTGTGACCTGTGCACCTGTCGAACTATCACCCATTCGCGTTTGTCATTATTGATGTTCACACTCACCCATTGCACCAGTGTACACGCACTTAACAGTACACCTTGTCAGGGCCCCAACAGTCGGTAACCTGACCTATGTGCCAAACATTGTGACTGGAAAAGCTTTATCAATGTGGTGGCACTTTACCCAAGCATACACGATACACGAAAAAGAGCGTTTATCAAATGTACCTGTACTTAAATGTGGAATAGTATAGTATACTAGATATAAAGAAGGATGCATAACCTTCACATTTCAGGGTCCTGGGTACTGACGTTAATGTAGTACCAAACGCTTGAGAACTGCTAGATTCAGGATTCTATCTGTATACTTCGAGCCCATGCTAGTGGCCATTTCCCATCAAAAGGTGGAAAAGATTGTCAAACGAGCAGAGGAAACGTTCTACCTGTATTCTCCTGCCAAGATAAGTTCTTGTTCGGCGCCTGGTAGCTCAACTAAAAGAACTTAACAGACTAGAAAGTGACATTAAAGAAAACTGTGCCTAATATTAATATTTCCACAAGTGACAAACGAAAACAGACTTAACTTAAAGGGAGTGATTATAACCAACAACCTATGGTGTAATACCAGTATTACCTCAAAGTAGAAGAATATAACCATACACTTATATTAGAATAATAGTATGTATGGACAGAAGATCCACTGTGTTATTGGAATGTTGTAAATGATTCTTTTGATTTCACTTTTGATTGTCAGTCCTGGTTCAAAATAAATTAGAATCAGGATAATAAATTGTACAAAATTTATTTACACAAATTTCAACCACTGTCTTAAATAAGATAGCCTTTTAAAGTGTCGTTGGTATGTTATTGTTGTAGTACTGTTGGTGGTTGTGGATAATAAACTATTTGTTTGTATATTTGTTGGTTATTGCACATTACACTCCACATTCATAACCCTAGACACTACACGAAGTCATTTTAATAATAATAATATAGATTAATTTTGAATGAGATCAAAAGGGTGGTAGCGGAAAGGTACTCTGGAAAGTGTAAAATACTATTTGTTAAATTCAGGGACCTTCATAGCTGATCTCATTTAATACAATAATAATGGAAATTTGACTGAATAATCTGAACGGCTCCTGCACATAAATCCCGTGTGGATGGGAAGGAGCGAAGCTCCTGACCGGGTTGGAAGGAAAGTCCACTGACCCCCCAGCCTCGCAATGACATGTCATTGGGCCAAAAGGGCTAGAAAGCTCGAGTGCCGCTGGTTATAGAAAAAAAAAAAACAAAAAAAAAAAACATCTGCACAGAAAAAAAAAGACAGAAAAAGTTTGTTTGGTTTGGTTTTCCGTCTATCTTCATTACACTTGAACAACTCCATGAGCACTCCGATCTCCTCCCTTAGATCACACAAGGAGGATCTCAGCACAGTGCACGAACTCTGTAGCACCGGCGAGAAAAGAAAAAAAAACAGAAATGATGGAACTCAACATTTATTAGTGGAAGATCAATAAACAATGTTAGATATACAAATAGTACAAATTTTGCAAGATAAAACAAGAATTGCAAAAACTATCGAAGCGAGAAAACAGCACAAAGTCATGAAAATTGGACTGGGGCATTAACACTGAGAGGAAAAAAAAAAAAGATCATTACCAAAACAGATGAGAAGCCAACTTTGAAAAATAATAACAAATCTGAAGGTACTAAATAAGTCCAACGTTTCTCATACCTCGGGCACATGATAAAAGACGATTGCACTTATGAAACAGAAATCAAGAAGAGAGTACAAATGACCGAGGTTGCTTTCAGCAGCATGAGACAGATATTGACATTCAAACAATTAACTAACAAATTAAAAATTATGGCATCACGTGTAACAGGTTTTTTTTTTTTAAATTACTATATTTCGTTGAAACATAGACAATGAACAAGCAGAAAGAAAAAAAGAACTGAAGACCTTCAATGTGGATATATCGGAGAATGTAATACATATCATGGAAAGAGAAGAGAACGGAATAAAGAAGTCATAGAAAAGAGAGGCATTAAAAGTGAATTAACGACTGACATCAAAATTGGACATAACAAAGACGTAGAACCTTTATGAAAACTATTACAGAAGGGGAAGTTGAAGACAAATGAAGTTCTTGGAACAAATTTCTAGTTTGGATTGATCGTGCTCAAAAACGACTCCAAGATCATACCACGAACTTTCATGATGCCGCTTTTGAATTAAAATCCCTTCAGAATTATTTTTTTTTTGAGCCATCAAGAATCATTAGCCAGCTAATCACTTGAAGCAGAACTGAAACTGTGTGATGAATGGGACATTCAAGTAGAAAGACGCCCCAGAAAGAAGAAACAAATGTCGGGTGAAAAAGCCAAGGATGTAGGGTTCGCTGCAAAAGAAGAAATGAAGAGAATAATGAAAAAAAAACTATAGATCGCCTCCATGAGGAAATGGAAGAACGATTTGTCCATCGCCATGACTTTGATTCAAAATTTGGATTTCTTTCAGGTGTTAAAAGGATTATTGCTTGACTCAAATGAAAACAGCAGCAATCATGGCCTAAATATCTTGAAGAAAAGTTGTCTCAATCTTGGACAGTTTCATAGCACTGGTATTGTTGGTTTTCAGCTTTATCATGAAATCCTGGATTGTAAGATGCTTCTGAAAAGCCGCGCAAATGTTCAGATTTCAAAAGCTGAGGGACTCCTCAAGTTTATTGTTCAGTATGGAGATGGAAATATTTGTCCTAACCTAAGAGTTGCTGTTCATATAATGCATAATATTGCAGTTTTATTTTCCAGCTGTGAGTGATCTTTTAGCAATTAAAAATTGAGCGGTACGCTGTCTGACACAGCAAAGTCAAACCGGGTACTGCAAATACATACTTTCAGATAGCAGAAAAGTCAGCACACCCCAAACCAAGTAAATCAAGTTGCAGTTTACCATCTCTTCTTGACTGTGCAAATGACTGGGAGATGGCAGTAGACCTACCTGGGGTAGGGGCATATCCAGACAGGATCAAAAGATCTCAAAGACAGCCAGATATAATGCTGCATTCATCATCATTATACCAGATTATAATGATTGAGCTGACCGTGCCATTTGAATCAAGATTGGACGAGCAACACTTGTTCAACGTGGCTAAGTAAAATGATCTGGTCACGGACTTGAGACACGATGGGCTCACTGCAAGGGTCATGGCTGTTGAGGTAGGTGCAAGAGGTCTCGTGGCTGCCTCAGTGTATGATCTACTGAAACTGTTGGGTTTGAAAGGACAGTCAAGAACGGACTGAAGAACTCGGGACAGTAATTTGTTCTCAACATAAGGGTAGCTTTCACAACTGCCTCCAGCTGGCAGAAAATAGGAGTCAAGTTGAAAGCTGCAACCAAGGTGGAGTGGGTTCAATTCTCTGCACAAGACAACAGGAGGCAGACACTTGGCAGTCATGACCCAAGGGGGCATGCCCCCCTTACAGCGTAAAGGAGAATAAGGGGCCGAAACACTTGATTGAACTCCGCCTATGCAGGTCCCAAGCCCGGATGAAAAAGGAGGAGGGCGGCCTGCATGGAGGCCGTAAGGAGGCAGCCCCTCCACCACGCAAAGGCACAACAGGCCAATCACCTGTTTGCTTTAAATCATGATTACGCGAACTACAAGAGAGAAAACCGGACTGATTCTAAAGGCGACGAACTGGAACGGACTACGGACTACGACTTATGGAACTTGGAACACAAGAAGTATAAATGGGAAGGAAGAGGAGCTGGTGGAAGAGATGAGGAAAGCAAAACTAGAGATCCTGGCTATAACGGAAACGAAGAAAAAAGGACAAGGAGTCATGGATCTCGATGGCAACACGTTGCTCTACAGTGGTGTACCCATATCTGAAAGAGCTAAAGGGGGCGTGGGTTGCATTGTGGCCCAAAATCAAAAAGATAGTATCAAGGGATGGAACTTTGTCTCGGAGCGCATTATGGTTGTAAAACTAAAAGAAGGAGAAACCATAGTCAACCTGGTCATAGTGTATGGGCCAAATGAGGATGAGAGAGCAGAGGTCAAGGAGGAATTCTTCGAGCTGCTTCAAAGGACAGTGGATGACTGCCTAGATGAAGTTATTATGCTCGGAGATTTTAATGCCAGAGTTGGAAATGACCATGCTAGATGGGGTGGAGTTATCGGAAGATAGGGAGAAGATACTCTCAATGACAATGGAAAGCGACTCCTTAGATTCTGCAGTGAGCAGAATCTGATCATTACAAACACAAAGTTCCCCCATAAGCGCATACATGCATACACTAGATGTGAACCAACCAAGAATGAGAAGTCAGTGATCGACTATGCCATTGTTCGGAGAAGCTCATTCAGATATGTCCGAGATGCAAGAGTCTGGAGGGGGCCAGAGATTGGAAGTGATCACTACCTGCTAACAATCAAACGAACAACTGAAAGAGTTGCTCAGCCTAGGAACTGCCCAACATCACGCAAGAAACCAAGTAAACGAGCAGGAGAAATGAGCATTAGGACCTACAAGCTGAGAGAGCCAGAAATTAAGACCAGATATCAAGGGCTTATTGCTACAGCAGTGAGCAACACAGAAAAACGACCTGATGATTTGGAAACCCTCTGGAATAAATTCAAGGATATCATAAAGACAGCTGCTGCAGAAGCATGCGGTGAAGTCCGACTTGGGAACTAGAGAAAGAGGACACCTTGGTGGACAGAGGAAGTCAAAGAGAAAATAAGAGAGAAGAAAATGGCATGGAAACAATACTTAGGAGCTAAAAACACAACAGGACAAATGGAAAAATATAGAGAATATGTGACACTCAGAACAGAAGCTAAGAACAAAGTGCTAGCAGCAAAACAGAAGTCCTGGGAAGAATTTGGAGAAAAGCTAGAAAAAGATGCACAAGAAAACCAGAAATTGTTCTATAAGACCCTAAAGAACATGAGGAAAGAAAAACAATGCCCTCTCAAATTTATAAAGGACAAGCAAGGCAAATTGCTTACTGCCCCCGAAGGAAGTAATGGAAAGATGGAAAGAATATTTCTCAGAACTCCTGGATGGTGAGCATGGTGAAGCATCAGAAATGATAACCACTAGCACAGAAGAGAAAACCAATGATGGTGAAGATGACATAAAGATGGAAGAACTGTGGGCAGCACTAGAGAAAATCAAGATGGGCAAAGCAGCAGGGCATGATGGTATAACACCAGAAATGGTTAAGTACATGGGAGCATCAGGCGACCTATTACTCTTAAAGGTCCTACAGGCAGCATGGTGCAACAAGACCATACCAAAGGATTGGGAGATTGCCATCATAACACCAATTTTCAAAAAGGGTGACAATCGACAATGTGGAAACCATAGAGGCATATCCCTTCTCAGTGTCCCTGATAAAATCTACTCTAGAATCCTAGAGCAGAGACTCCGACGCCTAGCTGAGCCACAATTGGATGAGGTCTAGTGCGGATTCCGAGCAAACCGAAGTACTCAAGACCTAATCTTCACACTCAGACAGCTGAGTGAAAAGGCCCTTGAGTATAAGAGTGAGATCCATCTTTGTTTCATAGATCTGGAAAAGGCGTTTGACAGGGTCCCCTGGAGCAAACTTTGGGACTGTTTGGCAAGGAAGAATATTCCAGCACCTCTGATTCATGCTATACAGAGCTTCTACAAGTCTTGCAGAAATTATGTGAGGACAGCAAACCATAAGTCAGAAGAGTTCAGGACCACCACTGGTGTAAGACAAGGTGATATCCTATCACCTTACCTCTTCATACTCCTTATGGACGATGTCATCAAGGCATGTAAGGACGAGAACAAGAAAGTATTTCAGTGGGGTACTGGAAGATGAGACAGGTCTATATTTCGGAGCTGGCATTTGCTGATGATGTTGCCCTGATTGCTAAATCAGAGGCACATCTCCAATCCAACCTGCAAGTCTGGAAGGAAGAGCTGGAGAAGAGAGGGATGGTCATAAGCAGCTCTAAAACAAAATCCATGGTGATATCACGAGAAGAAAGAAAACATCAGATTAAGTTGGGAGAACAGGTCCTGGAGCAGGTCGACCACTTTAAAATATCTCGGAGCTATTATAGACCGAAAGGGAGGCATCAAAGAAGAGTTGGCCACTCGAAAAGCAGCGGCTGGGAGACTTTTTCAGGCCATAAATCGTGGATTCCTCAGCAAGAAAGAGGTTGGTAAGAAAACGAAGATGGCTGTATACCGCTCCACCTATGTCCCAGTCTTGACATATGGATGCGAGTCGTGGGCAATGACTACAACCCACAAAAGCCAGATACAAACCTCAGAAATGAGGTATCTGAGGAAAGTGGTTGAAGTAACAAGAAGAGACATGGTCCGCAACCAGACGATCCGTCAAGGCCTAAAATCCCATCCGCTGCAGACCCAAATAGAACAGTCCCAACTAAGATGGGTTGGCCATGTCTGCAGAATGGGAGAAGATCGGCTACCACGACAAGCATGGGAAACAAAGAGCCAGGGATCCAGACCTCCAGGACGACCCAGAGTCCGCTGGGAGGACAACATTAGACAATCTTGGAAGGACCGAGGACTAGAATGGAACCAGGCCAGGAAGAAGACAGCTGATAGAATGGTCTGGCGCTCTCTCTTCCAAACCTCTACACCTCACGGTAGAAGGGGAACGACTAAGTAAGTAAGTAAGTAACACTTGATTGACGGGGGGATCTCTTCTGATGATCAGATTGCCTCCTGTTGTATTGCTCTGTTTAGAGTTTCCTATCTATCTGATCTTATCATGTTTTCAATGGGGCAAGAGAGGCTTTCTGCCTAAGCCTTAATCAGTATTGAACGTGAGTAAACTCAGTAACAAATTTTGATGACATTATTAATCAGTTTGCATCAGCTAAAGTTAGAAAAAGCTATTATTAGTGCGAAGTACCAAATCATTTTTTGATATCTTGTAAAATAAACAGACAAAGCTTCTGTGGTTTTCAGACCTTTTTTTTTAAAAATAAATACCAGTAACAATTTTTTTTTATACACGCACCGGTAATTTTTGCAATCTCTAAAATGAAATGGCATTGGCAAAGTGAGAAATAAGTCCGTGGTTTTAGTTATAAAAATATGCTAGCAACAATATAAGTTTCATTTTTTTAAACAATAAAAGTGCGTTTGATTTTTATTATTTTGTAACCAGTATTGTTATCGAGTAACGAGTTTGATTATCAATATAAGAATTCAACTAGAAATTTAAAGAACAGTTCTCATGGGGCCCCATTTTAAAAAAAATGTGTCCTAGGCGCCATCAACCGTTACGCCACTGCCTATATGTCACGCAAATGTAAACATTTAACAAGTAACCCTTTCTATTCCGCATCAAATTCAAAAGTGGAACGTTTCGTCAGAACCTGTTAATTTTAGATCTTTTGTCTTACGTGAGTTTATTTACAGTTCATCCATAAATGTGGGACAGGTGTTGAATAGATAGACCTAGAGAACTGCACAATATAGTAAAAGAGTATATAACAAGAACTAAAATTAATGTATAAGGATCAATGAGGGTGTGAGGAATAGAGGTAATCTAATGGGGTGCTTGTGTGGCTGATGGCAGAAAATTGGTGGCTTTCTCAGCCCTTTTCACCTTGTTAACAACAGGGCAGTTATGAGAGACTACATTTTAGTTTTTTTTTTTTTTTTAAATTCCTTTGTTTGTTTTTTATTTGTTACTGTTTGTTTGTTTCTTAGAAACGGGAGGTCACACACAAAAACATTCAAACACATTTTTATATTTACTTTGTTTGGACTGAGTGGACGGGAGAAGAAGGTACAATATTTGGGTATTGGAAATTTGACTTTATTTTCTTGAATTAGTACACCATATGTCCTAATTCTGCCATCAATGGTACCTATACCTCGTAGCGGTATGGCAGCTTGCGTACCCTGACAATCCCCAGAGCTACGCCAGTGGGAGTTTTACTCCTAGTAGGTTCAACCAAGCTGGACTGGTCTGTGTGGGTAGGGATCAGACAAAAGCTGGTACCCTGGTCCTCCAGGTTGGGGGTTTTAGCATAGGGCTGACACCCCTGTCTATGTAAAAAAATAATGAAGTTACGGAAACAACATCAAATGAACAAACTTTGCTGCGGGATGGACATTCGGAGTCTGTGGCTCGTATGACTGTCAGTGGTGAAAGCCGAAAGGAAGCCACTGACATGAAAACGGATGTCCTGACCGCAAAACAGGATACAAGAATAGGATTTTGGAATGTCAGGACAATGTACGAGACAGGTAAACTAAGACAGGTCACGGCAGAAATGAGAAACTATAGGTTACACATCCTGGGGATAAGCGAGAGCAGATGGACAGGGGCAGGAAAAGTTAAAACAGCAACAGGAGAAACAGTACTTTACTCTGGAAGAGAGGATGGACAGCACAGTGAAGGCGTAGCCATTATTCTACAGAAAGGGATAGAAAGGACATTATTGGAATGGAAACCCATCAACAACAGACTGATACGATTGAGATTGAGAGGGAGATTCACCAACACTACAATAATACAATGCTACGCACCAACGAATGATAGCGATGAGGAGGTCAAGGATGAATTCTATCAACAACTGCAGAAAGAAATGGAGGAAACACCTAGATATGATCTTGTTATAGTAATGGGAGACCTCAATGCGAAAGTTGGTACACACAATACATATAATGAAAGAACAATGGGGAAATGCGGCAGCGGAATAGCAAACGAAAATGGGGATAAGCTAATAAGTTTCTGTAGCATTAACAACTGGATTGGAGGAACATTCAACCATAAAGGAAACTCACAAGTTAAATGGGAATACAATCGGGACAGAAACCAGATAGACACATCAGATGGAGAATGCATTACAAGATGAAGTAAGAAGAGGTCATTTGTGGGAGAATGAATTTAGTATCAAAACTGAAAGTGAAACTATAAGAAGGGCTGGACCAACTGTAACTAACAGAAAGGTTTGGAATTGAAGGACCCCACCTAGAAAAATTTGAACATCTTGTTATATAATGTGTGGCTCGAGACAATGGGAGACCTCAATGCGAAAGTTGGAACACACATGAAAAATACACAGGATACAAGAAATGATTTTGGAATGTCAACAATGGGGAAATAAGACAGGTGCAGGGAAAGCGGTTACACAAGATGGACAGGGGCAGGAAAAGTTAGCAACGAAAATGGGGATAAGCTAATAAGTTTCTGTAGCATTAACAACCTGGTCATTGGAGGAACACTTTTCCCACATAAGGAAATTCACAAGTTAACATGGGAATCACCAAATGGTCGGGACAGAAACCAGATAGACCACATCATGGTTAACGGTAGATGGAGACATGCATTACAAGATTGGAGGTAAGAAGAGGTGCAGATGTGGGAAGTGATCACCATTTAGTAGTAGCAAAACTGAAAGTGAAACTAAGAAGGGCTGGACCAACTGTAACTACACAGAAAAGGTTTGACATCAGCAAATTGAAGGACCCCCTTACCAGAAAAGCTTTTGCGGCCGACATTAAGAAACGATATCAATTTGCCAAAAGCCAGGAAAAGACATTGACTGATGATATAGACCAGAATTTCAACACCATTTCAACAGTATATAAGGAAAGTAGCAAATCATGCTTAGGATTCCAGGAAAGGAAGAAGCAAGACTGGATAACACCAGAAACACTAAACACCATAAAGATGAGAAAGGAAATGAAAAGAAAGAAAACAGAAGCGAAGTCCCCCAGGTTAAAGCAACTATATAGCGAACAGTACAGTCAACTGGACAGGGAAGTTAAACGCCAAACCCGAGCCAACAAAAGGAATTTCCTAGACGATCTTGCAAAACAGGCAGAAGAGGCAGCACTGAGAAATGAACAAAGCACAGTATACAAAATAACTAAATTCATCAGCGGAAAACAAGGTGCAAACAATATTACATTAGTAAGAGATAAGCAAGGAAATCTCATCAAGACAGCAGAGGGACAGGAAACAAGATGGGCAGAGCACTTCAGAGAAACTCTGAACAAGGAAATACCAGAGACACAATTGAATGTTCCTGAGGCTGAAAACGATCTAGATGTAAATACAGACATTCCACGAAAAGAAGAAATCATCACAGCAATCAAAGGGTTAAAGAACGGTAAAGCTCCGGGCCATGATAACTTAAATGCAGAGCTATTTAAGACAGACCCTGAGCTAGCAGCAGAACTATTAGAACCACTATTTGCACAAGTGTGGAAAACGGGGACAACACCATCAGAGTGGAACAAAGGAATAATTGTCAAATTGCCCAAGAAGGGAGATCTTTCAGACTGCAATAATTGGAGAGGAATCACTCTTCTCTCAGTTCCCAGCAAAATACTAGGCAGGATAATTATACAGAGAATTTCAAAGGCAGTAGACTACAAACTGAGGAAAGAACAAGCAGGATTTAGAAAGAACAGAAGATGTGTAGACCATATATTCACTCTCAGGAACATTATAGAGCAGTGCTCAGAATGGCAAAGACAGCTTTACATAAATTTTGTTGATTTTGAAAAGGCTTTTGACAGCATACATAGGGACAGTTTATGGAAAATACTGAGGGCTTATGGAATTCCAAGCTGCATAGTGTCAATCATAAAAAGCCTCTATGCCAACTTTACGTGTAGTGTTGGGCAGAGCAACCTAACCTTCGAGGTGAAGACAGGAGTACGACAGGGATGCCCCTTATCAACCACTCTATTTTTAACAGTCATAGACTGGGTGATGCGCCAGACAACAGAGGGCAGTCCAAGAGGAATAAGATGGACTACATTTTCAACATTGGAAGATCTGGAATATGCAGATGACATTGCACTGCTGGCACATTCACATCAACACATCCAGGAAAAAACGGATAGACTTAATAAATTTAGCCAGCAGGTGGGCTTGAACATCAATTTAAAGAAGTCTGAGGTCATGACGCTCAATGTGAGCAACCCTGAGCCCATATCAGTAAGGAATCAGCAACTGGTACAGACAGATACCTTCACATACCTAGGAAGCATAGTAACACCAGACGGTGGGGCAGGCAAAGACATCAACATCAGAATGAATAAGGCAAGAACAGCCTTCTTTAGCCTAAATAACATCTGGAAGTCCTCCCAATACAGCACAAGCACAAAATTAAGATTATACCAGAGTTGCGTGCTTTCTGTGCTTCTCTATGGTGCGGAATGCTGGAGAGTCACAGAGAAGGAAATGTCAAAATTGTCCTCTTTTCACACAACATGCCTAAGAAAAATTCACCGAATCTTTTGGCCGAATACCATCACCAACCAAGATCTGCTTACTCGTAGCAAGCAAGAGGACATGCATACCATCATAGCTGGCAGACGCTGGAGCTGGGTTGGTCATGTCCTCAGAAGAGACCCCGATGCCATCACAAGAACAGCTATGCTTTGGACCCCTGAAGGAAAGCGAAAGAGAGGCCGACCAAAAACAACTTGGCGGAGGACTGTGGAGGCTGAGATGCAAAGAATGAACCAGAGTTGGGGCACTGTACGAAGGATGGCCACCGACCGTGCAAAGTGGAATCAGTTTGTTGTTGCCCTACAAGACGCCACTAGGCGTGATGGCCACTGACTGCTTTGACGGTCGGTGGTTAAGGATCGAAGAAGAAGAGAATGGGGTGTGTAAAGGTTCGTGGAAGACAGGCATCTATAGGATAACACACTCTTGCACCACAACGTAGAAAGTCAAGGAGCTTGGTAACACCTCTGACGTTTTCAAGACTTTAATACAGTACGACTACAAGGGACGCCGACATCAATATAAATAGTCATTTGACAAAACTCAGGACATCGTAAACATGACAACAGTTCAGTACAGTTTGCATCGACAGTTCATCAGTAAGCTGTGCGTATATGATGCTGACCTCAATCTATCTCTCTTTCTTCAGCTACAGCGTAAATACCCCGCATTGCCAGCGGGTCTTCAAATATATGAGCTTAGTTCCGCTCTACTATGACACCAGCAAGTCAGATACATTTTCTAGTATACAGCAGGCCGCAAAATATGGCGGGCCCCTAAATACAGTGTCCTCTATGATTCCTTGGACAAACAAGGTATAAAGTTCTTCAGGCATTCACAGACCCGATACACACAATGTTAGCATAATTCGTGAGCTCAAATTCTAGTATTCTCAATGGACTCTTTCCCGCCCAGGGAAAAGTCACTAAGCTGGTAACCAATGTTAATCATGATTCTGGCAATAGAGACAATGATTTGAAGGCTAATTTACCTTGGCATCTCTTTAGAATAAACACCAAAAAACACACTCGCCTCCTAGGCGCATAGAATATAACATGGGGAAACAATCTTTAGATATCTTGGTCACACACAGAGGACTTTCCTTTCCCAGGCATAAAGCCAGATCGAAGACGCCAACACGTCTTGACCGTTTGAAAACCACCGCTCGTCTCTTCGACAAAAATGTCTTTCTTAACGCGCCACAAAACTTGCGCATGCGTCGTGAGACGCAAGACCCCTGAGCTATGCTCAGGTGGGCTATCTGAAAACATTCTAGGAAAGGCTGACCATTCAAGCCATATATGGTCAGGTAACAAGACATCTGTTCTAAAATTAGACCGCTGGGTTAAAGACAAGTGGGATAACAACCACTGTTGACTTCAACCCAAGTAAAAAATGAGTAACTCCCCTTTGATCAAGAATCTAACAAATAATATCTCCAAACTTAACAGGTTCATTTAACAAACTATAAACTCAGCGAAACTGTCCGCAACAGTTTACCGCACCCCCCGGGGAAAAAAAATGAAACTTTTTTTTTTGAAATACATCCAAGAGCAAGATACAACAGTTTACAACAGGCTCATAACGCACGAATGATGCGCAGACGAGAAGTATCACAAATAAATATGATGTCTAATGTGATGCTAACTCGACGCATAGAGCGTCAGGTGAGAATATATCTAAGAACATTAGAGAAAGCATTTCTCTAAGTATACACATATCCAGAGAGGTGCCACCAACGTACACTACAGTGCTGGCAAAGTTACAATGCAAGCAAAAGATAATTTTATATATCACATCAAGTACTTATCTCCATGTCTAGTAATGAAACATCATTAAAACCAGCGGTGTCATTATCTTAATGTACCGCAGTATAGTGATACAATCACTTTAACAACAAAAAGTTACATCATTTTAAAATGTAATATATGCTTTAATACAATGTTATATACTATATTAACTATGTAGATGATCAATGAAGTCCAAGATCATAGTCTAAGCGGGCGCATCTATAGTGTCGTCCGAAGGGTAAGTATGGACATCATAATACGTCATGGTTGGCACAATGTAAAGATTCTCCCAGAACATCAATGATTTGCTGAGAAAATACAAATAACACAATTCTATAACCGTTAGATTTTCTAATATACAGTAATCAAACATACATTCTTAACTATTAAATGTGGCCGTGCGAACTTTCGGCCCTTATATTGAGATAACCAAACCTTCCTCCGTTATACCAGAGATGGAAACAGAGAAAGAAATCACTTAATTTACAATTATAAGGTGAAAACAAATGTGCTAATATATATTGTTATAGTAAAGAACTGTCATAAGTCTAGATGTGTATCAGGAAATCTAGGACACAAGAGTTAAGTGGAGTCATGTGGGTATCTAGACAGTATGTCTGCCATCACATTATCCGAACCACGGATAGCTCGTACCGTGAAATGAAAAGGTTGAAGAGCAATGGCATATCGAGTGGATCTCGAGCTCTTCAAGTTCTTACTCTGAATAGCTGTAAGAGCTTTTTGGTCGGCTTCCACAATGAAATGCGCGCCAAGAAGGAATCTTTGTAGCTTAAGAATTGACCAGCCCATAGCCAACAATTCATGGTCTAGAACCGAGTAATTCATTTCTGCCGCATTCAGTTTCCTAGAGATATACATTACAGGATGCAGAGTTTCTGAATACTCCTGCATTAGTGCCGCCCCGATCCCAGTGGATGAGGCGTCACTACGAAGAACAAAAGTCTTATCAGTAGTAGGTAGCCTTAAGATAGGGGGAGATGAGAATAAAGTTTTAATCTGATCCAATGAAGACTGGCATTCTTGGGACCAGCGCACCATATTAGGAGACCCTTTCTTTAATAGGGTTGAAAGAGGTGCCATAATAGAAGACAGATTCGGAATGAATCTTCCGTAAAATTGTATTAAACCTAAGAGACTACGTACTTGCTTTTTCGTCTTAGGAATAGAAATGTTTAGTATCTTAGAAGTGTTGTGGTCCTCTGTCTTCAAGAGACCATGACCAACACGGTGACCCAAGAAAGAAATTTCACTAAACCCAACATAGGCTTTAGAGGCTTTTGCTGTCAAATTATGCTCGCGTAGAGTAGACAGTAATTCATATAAACCCAAATAGTGATCTTCCCAAGAATTACTGAAAAGACAGATATCGTCCAAGTATGCAATGCCATCTGAACGATATGAGAGAATTCGACGCATCATGCGTACGAAAGTAGCTGGGGCGTTCATAAGGCCGAAAGGCATGAAATTCCACTGAAACAAACCCATAGGTGTTGAGAAAGCAGTAAGAGGTTTGGCGCGTTCAGTTAGAGGAACTTGCAAATAACCTTTCGACAAGTCGAGTTTGGTAAAGTATCGAGAATTAGAAAGTCTAATAAGTAGATCTTCTAATAAAGGCATAGGTTCAGCATCGAACTTCGTAACTTGGTTTAATTTGCGATAATCGACGCAAAGGCGTATGTTTTTGTCTTTCTTTCGAACAATAACCATGGACGAAGAGTATGCTGAAGTGGATGGTTCAATTATTTTCAATTGTATCATTTCATCTAATTCTTTCTCAACCTGTGTTTGAAAATGAATAGGGTTAGGGTAAGGTCTGACTCTGATAGGATTATGGTCAGTAAGTATTATGTCATGTTCAATACATGTGTGTGTCCAGGAATGTCGGTAAGGACATCCTGAAATGTTTGTAACATAGAAGAGACTTGTCGCTGTTCCTCAGTAGATAAATTAGGAGAAACAGTAACGTTTTTCCATGATTCCGTAGAGTGAAGTGGAATCACTGGAAGAGGAAGATTAACATCTGAGAAAATAGTTTCCTCATCCTGTATAACCGACAGGGATGAGTAAAAGATTAGAAAAAGAGGCTAAAATAAAAGGTTAGAAAGAGAAGCTGAGGAAAAAAAAATCCAGCTACAAATGGAGAATGAAAATAAAAGATTAGACAGAGAAGCTGGGGGAAAAAAAATACAGCTACAAATGGAGAAGGAATTACAAGAAATACTGTACAGCAGCTCCCACCTTGTTGGTGAACTGCGTTCACTCACTCCAGCAACATCTACGCTTCTACACAACACTACTAAGGCCAGTGAGATCTGCAACACTACCAATCAAGCAACAGCCTGTTACACTTATGGAGGGCAAAACACACTGTTACATTTATGGTGGCCAGTATGGGGAAACTATCTTTAGACATCTTGGTCACACACAGAGGACTTTCCTTCCCCAGGCATAAAGCCAGATCGAAGACGCCAACACGTCTTGACCGTTTGAAAACCACCGCTCGTCTCTTCGACAAAAATGTCTTTCTTAACGCGCCACAAAACTTGCGCATGCGTCGTGAGACGCAAGACCCCTGAGCTACGCTCAGGTGGGCTATCTGAAAACATTATAGGAAAGGCTGACCATTCAAGCCATATATGGTCAGGTAACAAGACATCTGTTCTAAAATTAGACCGCTGGGTTAAAGACAAGTGGGATAACAACCACTGTTGACTTCA
The DNA here is from genome assembly GCA_024509875.1 of Oreohelix idahoensis. Lineage (NCBI taxonomy): Eukaryota > Metazoa > Mollusca > Gastropoda > Stylommatophora > Oreohelicidae > Oreohelix > Oreohelix idahoensis. The sequence continues at coordinate 51,646 of JAMPIV010013619.1, forward strand.
ACCCAAGTAAAAAATGAGTAACTCCCCTTTGATCAAGAATCTAACAAATAATGTCTCCAAACTTAACAGGTACATTTAACAAACTATAAACTCGGCGAAACTGTCCGCAACACCCATCAAGGGTTGAACTTTAATTTTAAAAAGTGTATAATTTGAAACTATCTTCTTCTCTTTCTTTCTCCCCCCCCCCTCCCCCCCCCCCCCCCCCCCCCCCCCCCCCCCCCCCCCCCCCCCCCCCCCTCCCCCCCCCCCCCCCCCCGCTCCCCCCAGCCGCCCCCCCCCCCCCCCCCCCCCCCCCCCCCTCCCCCCCCTCCCCCCCCCCCCCCTGCCCCCCCCCCCCCCCCTCCCCCCCTCCCTCCCCCCTCCCCCCCCCCCCCACCCCCCCCCCCCCCCCACACGCCCCCCCCCCCCCCCCCCCCCCCCCCCCCTCATGCGACATTATTTTACCCACATTTATTTAACTCGGTATGAGCTTTATATATTTGTGGCGTTTCGAATCTTTGACTCTAAAAATCGCAATGTCTCACTTTTCGTAGAGAACAAAAACTTTGCACGCAGCTCATATTTGTAGTACTTCTGAATTTATCCTGTTTTGTGTGTGCGTGTTTTTGTTCAAACCCCCCCCCCCCCAGCATTGATACTGCTGATTAAATAAGCTACGGAAGGGCCGTTGGGGCACCATTGTTGGGCTGGGCCAAGGCATCAGTTGGCCTTAATCCGCCACTGAGTTCAATTTTTTTTCTATGTCTTCTGCATGCCTTTCTTGTCTGTATCCAGTTCTCTTCTCTGTGTGTTCCTTGATCTCCCTTTACCACTTTAAGCTAGGTGTTCCAGAACAAGGACGGCATTATACTGCTACCAACAGCTTTACTGTATGAGTGTCCTATTCATCGCCAGCTCCTTCTTCTCATCTCTTGTTCTACTGCCACTTGTCTGGTTCTTCTTCATCAGTTCCACATGAGTAATCTACTTCAATCCTTTTCATCTACGCAGGTACCCATTTATGAAAGTTTGTAGTCTTTGGTTGTTGCTTTATTTCAAAAATATAGATAAGGTTATATTCGCAGTACTGTGAAATAGCCAGTATTCCATATACCTAATTTGAAATAATTTTAAGTCCAGGAGATATCCCCAATATGGCCCAGATCACAGCTAATGCCGCCGGTGTGTGTCCGTGTGTGTACACCACTATTCATAAGTATTCTGTATAAAAATGCATGGTAAATACATATATTACAGTATGCGAAGAAAATCATCCTTGTCTGATACGAACGCATTCCAAATTAAATTGGGCCAATACATCATCTGCGCGCTGAAACTCGATGATTTGCATAAACCACGACTCAGTTTATAATATCAAAGGGATATAACACTGAACCACAATTTGAATTGGGAGCTATGTCCATTTTGAAATATTGCATTGATTATCTCACTTTTGATTACTGGATTACAATCCTTCCCTGCTACATTTTTTTATTCTTTAATTTAATGTTATTAAAATAAAAACACGCTTGAAAAAACTCTTAACGTACGTATTTATAATATACTATGTTTAGAAGATTAGAAAGTACAATGCAAGATTTAAATCAATTGATAAACATATTTTTCTTTATTACTGCAGACATTTTAAGATTTGAAAGTTGTTCGGATGATGTATACCAGTGCTAAATATAATCCATCCTTTTAACGCATTAAGAACGTCTGATCGCTTCGGAAGTCCGGAAGTTGAATGTTTACAAATTTTAAAAAAAAATTTCTATTTTTGTCGGCACCTGTGTGCCTGAAAACAGCAAAATGAACGATACAGCTACAAAGCTGAATATGGATTTTTGTTTGATTGTGTTTTATTGATACCATCTTTTATTCTATGTATTTTGTTAGTTTTGAGCGATCTATGTGTTCCCCTGCGTGATATTATATTCTCGACACTTATTGCTAAATCTATCTATTTAGCTATCGGAAATCAGATTTTATTATCTTGAATTTACTTCACAATATATCCCATCAAGTGTTAAACAGGATACTTTGTCTTTAAAAACAAGAACATTTGTAGCCAAACCTATCTGGATGCATAGACGATGAAGCCGCGGAGCAACACATAAAAATGACGGGAGACTGTAACGTACTGTTTATGCGTGATGTGAAAGCTGGCAGAGTGAACGTGTCGTTTATCACCTGGACTGTGTAATGTTGCGATGTTGATGTAGGTCACCAGAAATGTAACGGCCAGAAATGTAACGGCCACCAGCGTGAGGCACTGCCAGGGGTACTATGATCACTCACACAAAACAGCGTACATGTTGTAGATGTGTGGTACTGGTATTATGATGTGCTGAGTGTGGGTGTAGACGAGAACGCGAATGCTTGAAGCTCTTAGTAAAGTCAATAATACACCCGTACACTCACATGCAGTAGTCAATGATGAATTGAAGACTGCTGGCACGTTTCAAACATTTATTTACGAAACTGACAGTAGCATCAACAGGACCATCAAATCGACAAGATCAAGGACTTCACATAATAATGAATGACTGTTAAATGTCTGGTAATCAAAGGCTTGCATCATACATTGTTACGCACATATATTTTTTCTAAAGACATTGTATAATCATTTTTCTAAAGACATTGTATAATCATTTTTTCTAAAGACATTGTATAATTAGCTTGTCTGAAATGTACACTTTAATTTTTTTCGGTCAAAGCTAGATAACTCTAGTTTGACTGAGATTACCATTTTCAATGATGGTTACCTTCTCTTGTGACGGGACACGTCGGTCCATATTTTTTGAACGATGTGTGACCATTCTCCTTATATGGTAGTATCGGTCAACTGTTTCTTGGAATGATTGAAACCAGTGTTGAGGTTGTTATTCCTGTCCATATAAGGCGCGATTTTATTACAGATCTTTATCTGGAATGTTCCTTCATCGTCTCGTTTGCTTCTCGATCAGGTGTATGCGTTCTGCGCATGTCCGGACGTTAGGTGTGTCTGGGAAGTTTTCCTGTCTAGGAGTCGATGGAAAGTTGTGAAGCAGAGGGAACGCTTCTTGCGTCTCTGTTCTGGCTTTCATTCTTGGATATTTGTGCTTTTTCCTGGACATTTGTGTTTTTCTTGTGGTTAGCTTAGGCTTTAGCTTAGGCTAACTTTGTGTTTCTTGTTTCTAATTTGGTTTTTATAACCAAGAAGAAAAAATATAAAAATGCCCGCACCAATTGTGCCAGTTTTTGTACTCAACATGGAGAAAGACCTGGAGGGAGGTGAGCTACATAAACCAGGAACACTAGTGATCTCTGTAAATGGGCCACAGGCTAATAGAGCCTCATATTCTTTTATTGCCAGCATTCTGGCCGGACCAGCTGGTGTTGGTACGAGTGGCGTCGCCACATTATACAGGTTTGCGGGCCCTTTCAAGTGGTTCGCAACGCTAACAGCAGCTGCCCAGATGAAGCATTACGCTGGCCTGCATGGCAAGAAATTTGAATGGACAAACCCGCAGATGTCTGTGTACATCGAACATTTGGATAAGGAAAAATCGAAGGGGACACTCAACTGGATGCCCCCGACTATGAAAGCAGAGGCGGCCCAGCGAATTGCAGCAGCGGTGACGGGAGACCAAGAGGCGGAAGTGTCTCGAGTTAAAACCGCCCACGATAAGTGGAGCTTTTTGTTCAAGCCGTCGGCACACCAGGTGCCTCATTTTGTCAATCTTAAAATGGAGGGCCCAACAGAAAAATTCCAGAGAGTATGGGTGTCCCTGCCTGGGAGGAAAACCCAATGTGCCATTTGTGGGGGTGACGACCATTGGGTAAGTCAGTGCCCAAAGAAGCGGACACCCGCCTCCCAGGCCAAACAAGCGAGGAAAGAGGAAGTGGTGGTGGAAAGAACACCTGCAGAGCAAAACAGGGAGACTTTAGCAGGACAGGACAGGGCAAGTGAGCTCCCCGCCCCAGATAGCCCAGGTGCCAGGTGAGGGCGAGGGTTATACGAAAGTGGTAAACAAGAAAGAAAAGAAGTAAATAGGAAGAGATTCCTGCTCCAGGCAGCAGAGCCTGTGAGGACCAAAGAAGTTAAGCGTAGTGACAGTAGGTCGCCGAGCAAGCGCTCCCCGAGCAAAAGCGACCTGCCTCCATCACCACCACCAAGGGTGCCTACACCAGAGCCATCCCCGAGATGGGTATCATCGACACCTGTCGTCGATGAACGCAGTACATCTCGACCAAACAGCCCGGTAGGAGGGTCGCCGGTAGAATCTGGTTTTCCAGAAGTGCCAACAAACACCCAAATTGGTATAAGTTGGGCGACAGAAACAGAGGAAGATGAGGACATGGAGGCGATGATGTCGCAAGCCAGCATCTTCATAGACGGCCAGCCTTATGATGACGTAAGCGACGCATGAGTCTGCCCTTACAAGCCTTTTTTCCCTGCACTGAGGCCCAGTGCAAGATGTTTCAAGTGTCAAGCTTCAGACAGGTGAGACAAGTACTGATGACGAACGGTGCAGGTGTGGGCACGCCCAAGCTGCACCCCGATGTTATCTTCCCCTGTGAGCATGTCGGAAGTTTGGACTGTAAACAACCAGTGTGTGGAAAGATGTGCCCCCCCCCCTAACCTTCAGTGGACCCAAGTGTACCAACCTGGCAAAATAAAAGAAATGTATTTATTTAAAGTAAATTATGAAAACACCTGTAGTTTAGGACGTGTTACTTATGATTTAAGAGTTTTGTGTTCTTATTTTAATGTAAATAAGTTTAGTAGTATTTTAATGTATGTTTTGACACAGCACACGCACATTTAACATGCGCACAGTTTCACTTAAGCAGTCAACTCCTCCCCCCCCCCTGGGGTGGGAGTGTTAGGCGACGCGGTTTCATCTGCGCTCAGCCTAAATTATCAGTGCGGAACGGATAGTCAGCCCCCAGTCACTATTCCGTCAGGCAGTCAGGTATTTAGGTCAATCGGTCAGCCCTTACGCACAGACTGGTCTAACAATGTAAACATGAACTCATCAAGTGGTTTAGTCAGGACAGGCAGTCAGCTCACAGTCACTGCTTTGCCGGGTAGGTCATGTACAAGTGGCCAGCCTACCACTTTGCCATGTGTAACCAGTATAGCACACAAGAAGTTACCAGCTAGCACTTTAAGTTCACTTACGACGGGTGGTCCGCCCACAGTCCCCACTTCGTCAGATATTTTAAGTAACAGTAGTGGTCTGCACTCAGTCCCCACTACGTCAAATAGTTTAGATATGGCAAGTGACGACTCTGCCACTTTGCCAGGTAGACAGTTTACAACGAGTGGCCAACCTCTGCTTACCACTCCGTCATGCAGTCTAGTGATAATATCTCTCAATATCAATGGTTTGAGAAATAAGCTAGACCATGTAATTAAACTGATTAAAAAAGATAAACCCGATTTTTTGTTTTTGCAACAGACGGGGATTATTTCTGATTATCATGCCGATCAGATAGTAACTAGATTAGGACTGAAACATGGTTGGTTCGCCCGGGGCACCTGCCATGAGGGTGCTGCCATCCTCCAAATAAATGAAGATTGGGAGACAGTACATTATAGAACAGACAAATATGGCAGAATTGTCATTATACAAATAAAAAACAAACACAACAAACAAGACATACACACACTTATCAACGTATATGCCCCAGCGACGAAAATCGACAGATCTAAGTTTTATGACGGATTACATGACATATTAACGGAACATTACAAAGGAACTAAGAAAATTTTAGGGGGAGATTTTAACTGTGTCTTGTCTGACCTAGACCGGTCAAGGGGCTTCATGAGAGCAAAGACACGGGAAAAGTTTACACTTGTACGACAGGTTCAGGCTATGTTAGATGAACATGACCTTTCAGACGCATACAGGAAAATAGAACCCAACAAACAAACTTTTACATACTATGACAAGACGAACCCATATCTCAGACTGGCTTCAAGATTAGATAGAATTTACACCACTAGTGATTATAATATACACAAAATATACCATATAAAAAACACTCTTAAATTCACAGATCATCAAGCAGTTTATACATCTTTAAGTACGGGACACATGCACAAACAAGTAAAGAGATCCCCGCATTGGAAATTTAACAATAATCTACTTAAAAACACTTACTACACAGAGCAAATAACAAAGTTGATACAAGGTTACGCACAAGACATTCCCAATAATAACATCGCACAATATTGGGATATGTTAAAAAATACAATAAGAGATAGGACACAGATTTTGGCTACACTTATATATAGGAAGTTTAAAAAAGAAGAGGGGATTTTAGAAGAAGCAATTAGTTTAACTAAGAGTTTAGACAACACGGACCCTCACATACACACCTTAGAACAACGTTAGATCAATATAGACAGTATACCTATCAGGGAGCATTACTTAGGACAAAATTACACACTATAACGCAGGAAATCCCTAGTAGGCAATATCTAGCAATTGAACAAAATATTCAGCGCAGTAGACAGATACACGAAATAATTGACATGAAAGGAAAACAGCACACAGAAAATACCAACATCAGTCACGCTTTCTTCGAATACTACAAGCAGCTATATACTAAAGAAGATAGCGATGCAAACATACAAGATAAATTTTTACAATACACAAAGTGTCTAAGTGATGAGGAAAGTGAAAGGCTAGACCAACCTTTAACTTTAGACAATTTGCAGGGGGCCCTTAGTACCTTTCAAAAAGATAAGGCACCCGGCCCAGATGGGCTAACAGCAGAATTTTACAGGTTCTTCTTCCCATGTTTAGGCCCTATCTTAATTAAAGTGTTCGAAGAGGCTTTTCAAAAAGGGGAACTCCCGGATAGTTTAAATCAATCTTATATTACGTTAATTCCCAAGGACAATAATGACAAAAAGTCAATTAAGAATTTTAGGCCTATCTCCCTTTTAAATGTTGATTATAAAATTCTAGCCAAGGCACTAACTCTGAAGCTTAAGCCACACATGCACGCAATAATTCATGAAGACCAATAATGTAGTGTAAATGGTAGGAACATTAGTAGGCACACACATTTTATCAGAGACCTGATTACATACGCACATGATAGGCAGTGCCAGAGCGCCATATTATCTCTAGACCAGGAAAAGGCATTTGATAGAGTATCACATGCCTTTCTGCATAAAAGTCTCAAAGCTAATAACATAGGGAAATACTTTAGAAAATGGATTAAAATTTTATATAACAAACCTGAAAGTAGAATATTGGTTAACCACAGTTTAACCAACTCCTTCAAGTTAACGAGAAGTGTCAGGCAAGGGTGTCCATTATCGCCCTTGCTATACGTAATAACATTAGAACCTGTTTTGGAAAGAATAAGGCAAGATACAAATATCACGGGAACTTTCGTCCCCGGTATAGGGGAAAAGAAACTGTTGGCCTATGCCGACGATACTATATTCTTTCCAACAACAAAGGATTCTATAAAACATATATTAGAAGTTTTCAAAGAGTTTGGATACGCTAGCGAATCCAAACTAAACATTCAAAAATCTAGTATAATGGGAATAGGCAGATGGTGCAATAGATCAGATTTCCCTTTCCAATTAACTCAATTAAATAAAATCAAAATTTATGGCATTAACTATTCTTTTAATCTTCAGGACCCCAACAAAGAAAGATGGGCAAAATTGATAGGAAAAATTAAAAGTATGCTTGAAATTTACAAATATAAAACGGCCACCATTTTCGGAAGAAGTGTAATAGTAAATTGTTTTATTATGCCGAAAATAATTTACATAGCAAATGTACAGATTGTACCTAAAAAGATTATAACAGAAATAAATAAACTAATTAGGGCCTTCATTTTTAGGCACACTCGGTATAGTATTAAACACACTACTCTAATACAACCTAAAAATAAAGGGGGGATAGCCTTACAAGACATCAACACTAAAATTAAAGCTTTAAGAATTAAATACATAGGAGAAGTTATAAAAAGCCCGGGTCTATACCCACTGGCACATTACTATATTGGGTTAAGGCTATCAAACTTTTGTAAATTAAACAATAATCAACCCCATTTCTTTGGTACACCACCACCCTTTTACAAAAAATGTCTACAAAATTTGGAGGGGAATAAACCTTTAGTAAAGCATGACACTAAACTTACATACAAACTTCTAGTTGCAGCACAAGAAACACCTCTGAGCACACGAAGGGGGTACAACCTTTTCGTAACTGACTACACACAGAGTTTCACAAACATTCATGCAATAGACGTTAAACCACAAAACAAAGAAGTTACATATAGATTACTGCACAGTTTAACACCTATTGTGAATAGACAAACAGCAAAAAAAAGCAGGCGAACCGTCACCAAAATGTAAACTGTGCAGTGATAACATTATAGAGACAGAGGACCACTTATTTTACACATGTAGGACAGTGGTCCCTACTTTAAACAAAGGAAAATAGTAGCTTCAAACTCACAACAAACACTTAATTTAAACAGAGCAGTCATGCTTAACACGTTACCACAAATGACGAGACGAACAGAACTTAAGCTACTGACTTTGTTAGCTGACTTCAGATATCTTGTATGGACATGTAGGAACAGAGCTGTATACGACAATGGACATTATGACAGTACAATATTTACACAAATATATGATTGTATGACACAAGACATAACAGAACAGATTTGAAACTTTTTTGTTGTTCAGATAAATATTTAAAAAACGTTTCGACCCTTCGGTCGTCATACAAAGCAAGTAGCTTTGTTCGTAAATACTTCCTTTGTCTATAAATGTTATACAATGTAAATACTCGTTAACATATATGTCCTCATTAATCATCTCATGGTAGGGTGTCATCATCATTTGTAATCAAGTTGATGTACCATTAATCATTTAGTAATCTCATGCACTCACCAACATTTGTTATCACCTGTATCTTAAAATTTGTAATATTGTTTTTTGGAATTGTCAAACTTTAAGTTAATGATACTGGTCTGTTGTAATTTAACTTGTACCAAGGGTCCTTTATTTTATTTTAGATTTGTAAAAAATTTTGCATCCTGTTTCCTTTCTTAGACTTGTATTATTTAGGGGTTATCCTATTTAAAGTAACTTTTCTTAAAAATATGGGTTTGTTGTTCAGAAATCAATTTATCTTATAAAATGAAATAATTGCATTTGGTTTATTAATTTTTTTGCAGTTTGTTTCTTGTCTGGATTTGAAATATTTAGGGTTATTCTTCTTATTATTTTGTTGTTTGAAAGGACTAGTATATCTTATATAATGTAACATTTTGGCTTATATTGGGTTTATTTAATTTTAAATGTATCGTTTAAAACGATTTTAAATGTTTTAACTGTTGTAAATACCATCGATGTTGTATAAATCATGACCCAATAAAGGTTTTTATTAAAAAAAATAAAATTCTTGCGTCTCTGTGATTCTTGATAGGGAATTAGGAGCCTTATTGTGAGTTAGTTAGCTTACAAGGTCCTTCCCTTTATTATTCAAAAACGCCTGGAGGCGTATGTTTTGTGGTGTTGATTTCGAAACAAGGTAATACCTCATTTACGTCTCAAATCTGTAATCTAACTTTATGTTTGACAATGGCGATCTCTGCTCACACACGATTTACAGAAATAGAGGTTCTTCTACTAGAAGTCACGCCCCAGGTATCTTCATACCTGAGATTAATATGTACACGGGTCATACTAAGCCCGAAGGACAGTTCTATGTTCTATGAACGTTGCTATGTCAGCGATTGCACCTACGTCGTGGTTAGACTTAGGAATGCCTGTAAAGGTCAGCTTGACCTATACTCCTGGAGCACCATCCTCGTGCGGACAATAACAGACTTATTTTGTACATCTGATCTGCCAGCATCAGAAAGGAGTATTGATTATTATTTAATGAACATTGATGATATGCAGCTGACACTGTTGCAGGATTTTGAGGAACCTTATGTATGCAGATCCATAAACAACACTTTAGAATGCTGAATACATTGAACTATTGACATCTATGACTTATGTAACGTATCTGTACTTGTGGCGTCAAATAAATGATGAAACGTCAAGAGCAGTTTACCCTTTTTATGACTTCGCATGTCATATTTCATGTGCTGTAACTCTGTGAACTTCCTCACTACTATACACACAGCAACTACAAAAAAACCAGATAAGACACCCTACACTTCAACTATAATATACCTGGTGTCGATAGGGGTTGTATTTGACAGAGCTAAAGATTTACAACATACTTGGACTTATACTTGCAACGTCCATAGTGGCCAGACAGTGTGGCCTGATCATCACTGAGTAGGCATCACCTAATCCACCCTTATCATTTTATGGTGGCCAGAAGTTGGTTTAATCTGGTACCAGCACTCAAGGGGGTCAACAAACCCAGACAGCATAAGTCATACAACATTGCAGTTTGAACTCACTTCCTTCAAGAAATATTTTGAAAGTACCCGGCGCTGCTCGACAGTTTATCGAGGTTTCCTGATATAGAAGGACAAGTACCGATCAAGTCGATTTTCTGCTACTACACCTAGAAGGTCAAGTGCCGAGCATTATAAGGAAGAAGGACAAGTGCCGAAAAAACATTTCCTGTATCAGAAGCTCATTTCCTGCGTCATGGCTGTTTATGGGAGCAGTTGTCGATCAAGGTTGGATCATTTATCCTCAGAATGCTGATCTCAACCTGTTCTGCACCGTGCTGACGTTTGGACTTATAGAAGTTAAGTGGCCTGTTTTGTTTGTGAACTGTGCCCTTATGTTCTAACTGAGCCTTCTATACTTTCACACACTTTTTGCTATATGTTTACATGTTACATGTTATATGTTATTTGGTATATTTATATGTTTATATTTCAGCGGGCTGGTTGGGAAGGTGACTATCATAAGAAATACCACGTCATAGAGGTCTTATGATAGCGTTCTTGTAGGAGCAATTTCCTTAACTGGAAATTGTTAGCAATATTTATTGCTATTTTTGTTAGTTGTGACGACATGTGCAGTTTTGTTTTCGGTATTTTTTCGCATTCTTTAGTTTTGTTTTGATTTGTTTGTATTTGTAGGTCTCCTCTTTTCTATTATTCAGTTCTTTACACCATTTTTGTTTATACATTGTGACGTCATTTGTTTGTTTACATTTTTCGCATTTGTCATCACATTCTTTGTGATATTTTCTTTTAGTTTTCGCTGTTTATTTAGTTGACTTTTGCGAATGTTTTCGTATTGTCTTTGATCCTTGTTATTGTTTACATTGTCTTTGATCCTTGTTATTGTTTACATTGTCTTTGATCCTTGTTATTGTTTACATTGTCTTTGATCTTTGTTATTGTTTACATTGTCTTTGATACTTGTTATTGTTTACATTGTCTTTGTTCTTTGTTATTGTTTACATAGTTCTTGGGTAATTAGCTTTCACTATTGTTACATATTTGCTCATGCACTATTGTTGGTATAGTGCACTTATCATAACTAACTGGTGGTTTTTGCTTATGCACTATTGTGTAGTGCAGTTATGATAAATAACTGATGGATATATGGTTATGCACTAATTTGTGTAGTGCCCTGATGATTAAGAAGTGACTTGTGATATTATTATACATTTGATAATACAAGTTCTTTGTCAAAGACTTGTTTCCCACAGAAATTGGGATAAACATTGGGATTATACAAGTACTTTATTTAAGTCTTGTTACTATTAAGGTTGAAATAAGATAATTAATTATTTCAGGTTTTGGACTCATAATATTAGACATCATGTCTACACTTGAGTACTTTATTGAGCAAGGGAAATCCCTTGGTAAGACTGGTGATAAATTGGAAGAATATGCGACTACTCAATATGATAAAGCATTAAAGTTGGAAGAGAAAAAAAATGGAAATGGAAGCTGAACAATCTTAGCTTTGGAGTTAGAAAAGTTGAAATTATTGAACACTGGTAATGCTAATGATGCAAATAAGGTGTCAGATAAGGTCAATACAAGTAATTTTAAGATTAAGGTAGAAGTATACCCAGAAAAGCTTAAAAAAAATAAAAATCCAACAATTTTCATTTTCATGCTTTAAATCATCGTCAACATGTTCTTGAACTAAAAATAATTTATAGAAGCTTAGAGATACTCTGGTTTGATAGGAATCAGTGTTTTTCTACACACGCCCCCTTGAGTGATTTGCATAGCAACCAATGTTTATAGTTGGTTACCATGTGAATAATGACCCAACATGAAGGTGCGTAACTGTAAAACTGCGTAATTATAATTATACATAGGCAACAGGAAAAAGATATTTATAACTTTTCCACAGGGAATCATTCAATGATTTCTTGTGAATTTTTCAAAAGTGTGTGTCTAGAAAGCTTTGATCGTAAATTTCAACATTTGTTACATGCATAGTGCATTTTCACCAACATCAACTCTATTTATTGCTAGTTTTATACTGATTCTGTATAATAGTAGTTAGCAGAGCTTCTTTTGTTCACAATGAGAAATAAGACAAAGACTGGGAGGCGTGTACACCAACAAACCGTTGCCTGAAAATAAGACACCTATTGTCGATAGTGACGCTATAAAACCTCTGTGCTCCTCAGCAAAGAAAATAAAGGTCATAAAGGTCCAAGAAAGTGAAGGGCAAGCTAAAAATGACAACAAAGGAAATGGGTTTATCCTTATGGATGTAAAACTACTGTTTGGGTTTTTATGCGCTAACTTTAGATGTGACAAATGTTATCAGTACTCACTGACCTGTGAGATCGTCGAAGAGACTCGGAATGGCTTTTGTCATGAAATCAGTATCAAGCGCACAAACAGTGGCGAATGGACTGCCAATTTCAATACTTCTGATGTTTCATCTTCAGCTACTCACAAACAAAGAAGTAAATGTGCGAATGGTGGCATTTGTGCGTTCTATTGGGAAAGGCCACAGTGCATTGCAGAATTTTTCGATATACATGAACACAAGTCAACGCATGGCAAAGAAAGCATACAGGAGAACGCTGCACAGGATCTATTCAGCAAGTAAGGACATTGCAATGGAAAGACCCTGAGAGCACTGAAAATGGGATTCATAGACACTGCAGCTGCAGTAGAAGGAGACCTTTATTCAACAGGAGCTCATTAAACTTCATTTTGTGAGTTCTTTTTCTGTTTTTCTTTGTTTTCTCGGAATTGTCTTTTTAGCATAATTGGTGATCTTTGAAACAAGATATCTCTGGATCTGTACATTCAATTGACATGAAAATTAACACAGTTGGTTATCATATAATCTTACAGATTATGACCTAAAATGGATACAATTGAATTCAAAATTTTAGTTTTATGACCATCATGCATATATAATGAGGCACAAATATCAAACATTCAAGAAATATAAATTTTGAAAATTCATTACAAATCAACCTTTCGGTCAATATCTGTTATTTTAGGTCAAAACCTCAAGCTATATATATACTAATTCAATTTGCCAAGTTTCAGTCAGATCCTTGTAAAAATAACATAGTTATGATGTTTTAAAAAAGGTGTATAATTTATTCACTACGGCGGCCATATTGGATAGCTAATTTGCATAATTAATGAGGTCATTATGTGGACAAAAATGTTAAGTCCATACTAACACTATACCCATGGTTGTTTGATTCTGAAAGGAAAATTTGAGTTTTTTACCCTACAAGGTAGTCTACTACCTTAAGCTACCTGTATTCAATGCTTCCAGTGACGATATAACGTTTTATCTGGATAGATTCGAACGTGCATGTAAAACACATAACATAGATAAATCATTGTATGTTTATCAGTTATCAAATTTACTTAGAGGTGATACTTTGAGTATGTTAAGTATGGTAGATGAGCCTGACAAGAACAATTATGAAGTTATCACAGCAGTCTTGTTAAAGAAGTACCAACTTAACGAAGACGGCTATCGTCTTCAATTTAAAAATATGTTGCCAGATACTGGAGTTGAATTCTCTGAATTCATTTCAAAGATACGTCTTACTTTTTCACGATGGGTTGAGCTGTCTAAGACAGAACATACATATGAAGCTCTTATGGACTTACTACTTAGAGACAAGGTTATGTCTTCTGTCAATGAATCTTTTCTTTCTTTTCTTCATGAGCGTAAGCCTAAAAACATAAAAGAAATGGAAGAATACGGTTGCCAGTATGTCACTGCGCATCCTCACGTAACCATTAGCAACTCTAAAGTAAAAGAAGGTCTGCCAGTTGCTTCGGCAGCACCTTATGGCCCAAATTTCATGCGTAAATTTCAGGGTAGCCAACAAAATTTTAATAAGAAGAGTAACCGTAATTATGCTCAGAAGGATAGCAATCAATTTCAGGGTGATTCTTCTTCGCAGAACTGGAGACAAGCTGATACTCCACGGTATACTACTCCCTATAATTTTAGACATTTTCGCAAAGGTAGTCAATATAGAGGAAACAATTTTTCGCGGAGACCTCAAAACCAATATAATAGAGGTTCTCAACAGTATAGAAATGGTAATGACAGTTATGGGAACTGGAATTCAAACCAGGATAACAATTACAGTAGGGACTTTAATGATAATTGCAGAGGCAATAATGGTCGCGGTAGATCGCAACATAAAAGAAAGAGATATCAACAGGCAAACTCTGTACAGCAGGAGTCTCAGGGAGCATGTAAACAAAGTGATGATGATAAAAACTCTAGTGCTATCACATGTTCTGCCTTTGACTTTAGTAGGGCAACTAAATGTCCCCAATGCAGTACTTTATTCGAACCGACTACCGTAACTACTTTAAGCTGTGGTCATCCTCTTCCAGCTCTTCCTGCTGCTGTTGCGCATGACAGGAGAGGTTCTCTTATACTACATAAGGGTCTTGTAAATAGTAATCCAGTCTCAGTTTTATTTGATTCTGGATGTACTACTATTGGTGTTAGGCAATCTCTTGTAAATCCATCCTGTGCTACAGGAAAGGTCATCAAATGTGTAACATTTGGTGGCACTTTGGAAAAGTATCCTACTGCCATAATACATATTGCTACTCCCTTCTTTATGGGAGATGTCCACGCGTGTCTCCTTCCAAACCCTATTGCGGACCTTATTATTGGTCGTATTCACGGAGTTAGGGAATGTACCCCACAGCAGATTGCTGTTTGGGAGGAGCAAAACATTGAAGCTACCAATGCGGTGGTCACAAGAGCACATGCTCTGGATCCACCTCAAACTTCATTAACTGATAATAATGAAGTAGATAGCCAAAATAGTCACTTGATTATTTCACGTGACTCATTTATAAAATTGCAAGAAGAAGATCCTTCTTTACAAAAATTCTTCATTCTAGCAAAAAGAGGTGATCCAAATCAGAATACTAATAGAAAGTCTTGGATTTCTATGAAGAACGGCGTACTTGTGCGTATGGTACAAGACTCGACTACGTCCACTCATTCTCAAATTCTAGTGCCTAAGAGTATGAGATTGCAAATATTGCAACATGCTCATGACTCACAATGTGCTGGACATATGGGTTTTTCCCGTACAAAGTCGAGGGTTCTTGCGGCTTTCTGTTGGCCATTTGTGAGCAAGGACATACGAATTTACTGTCGTTCTTGCAAAGGGTGTCAGGAGGTCAAATCGAAAGGACCACGACATGCTGCGCCTATCCAGGCTGCTGACATTCCTATTCGCCCTTTTCAAAAAATGGCAATAGATATTATCGGTCCTTTTAGGATCAAGTCGGCCAGAGGACATCAATGTATCCTTACATGTGTCGATATGTGCACACGTTGGCCAGAGGCTATACCTCTCAAGAGCATCTCCACTGCCGATATCGCAGACGCTCTTTGGCTAATATTTTCTCGCTTGGGATTCCCCGGAGAAATATTGTCAGACCATGGCACTCAACTTATATCCGACACTATGTCACAGGTAATGTCTATGCTACATATTAAAAGGTCTCTCAGCAGTATCTATCATCCAATGTCTAATGGGTTAGTTGAGCGTTTGAATAGAACACTCAAAACTTTACTTGGGAAGATAACTGAGGATCATCCTCAGGATTGGGACAGGGTTTTACCCGCGGCTCTCTTTGCTTATAGAGAGGTCCCCAATGAACACACAGGGTTTTCTCCTTTTGAACTTGTCTTTGGCGCGCAACCGCGCGGCCCTATGTCTTTACTCCACGATCTTATCACTGCCGATAATATTAGCGATGAGACTCAATCTTCTTACGAGTATGTCATTGCTCGTAGGCAAAAGATCATCGAGGCATGCAAATTAGCAACTTCTTCATCCGAATTTGCTAAAGAAAAGGCAAGGCAGTTTGCAAATAAAAATAGATGTCTACGACAACTTTGTCCAGGCGACAAAGCGCTCGTTCTTCTTCCGTCAAGGGAGAACAGACTTCTTATTGCATGGAAAGGTCCGTATGCAATAGTCTCTAAAATTTCCGATGTCGACTATGTTGTCGATATTGATGGAAAGCATAAAACTTTCCACATAAATATGCTCACGGAATTTCATGAAAGACCTGACTATTTGCAGCCTATTTTCCAGGCAACAGACAATTCTCCAGTACCTCATGGTCATTACTCATCCCTGTCAGTTATACAGGATGAGGAAACTACTTTTTCTGATGTCAATCTCCCACTTCCTGTGATCCCACTTCATTCAACGGAATCTTGGAAAAACGTTTCCGTTTCTCCTAATCTTTCCGCTGAGGAACATCGACAAGTTTCTTCGATGTTACAAACATTTCAGGATGTTCTTACAGACATCTCGGGACACACGCATGTCATTGAACATGACATAATACTAACTGACCATAATCCTATCAGAGTCAGACCCTATCCGATACCTATTCATTTTCAGTCACAAGTCGAAAAAGAATTGGAAATTGGATGAAATGATACAATTGGAAATCATTGAACCATCCACTTCAGCATACTCTTCGTCCATGGTTATTGTTCGAAAGAAGGATAATAACATTCGCATGGATTATCGCAAATTGAACCAAGTTACGAAGTTCGATGCTGAACCTATGCCTTCATTGAAAGAGCTACTAAACAAACTTTCTAATTCTAAATTCTTTACCAAACTCGACTTATCGAAAGGTTATTGGCAAGTTGCTTTAACTGAACGAGCCAAACCTTTTACTGCTTTTTCTACACCTAGGGGTTTATTCCAATGGAATTTCATGCCTTTCGGTCTTATGAACGCCCCTGCTACATTCATACGCATGATGCGTCGAATTCTCGCATATCGTACAGATGTCATAGCATACTTAGACGATATCTGTCTGTTCAGTGATTCCTGGGAAGATCACTATTTGGGTTTATACGAATTGCTGTCTACTCTTCGCGAGTATAACTTGACTGCAAAACCTTCTAAAGCCTTTATAGGATTTAGTGAGATTTCTTTCCTGGGTCATCGTGTTGGTCATGGTCTTTTAAAGACAGAGGACCACAATGTCTCAAAAATACTAAACATTTCTGTCCCTAAGACGAAGAAACAAGTACGGAGTCTCTTAGGTTTGATACAATTTTACGGACGATTCATTCCGAATCTGTCCTCCATTATGGCACCGCTTTCTACTTTACTGAAGAAAGGATCGCCTAATCTGATCCGCTGGTCTCAAGAATGTCAATCCTCATTGGACCAGATTAAAACTCTATTTTCATCTCCACCTATCCTTAGGTTACCTACTATTGAGAAGACTTTTGTTCTTCGAAGTGACGCCTCGTCTAATGGAATTGGGGCAGCACTTATGCAGGAGTATTCTGATACTCTGCATCCGGTGATGTATATCTCTAGGAAATTAAATGCTGCAGAAAGGAATTACTCGGTTTTAGACCGTGAATTATTGGCTATGGAATGGTCAATTCTGAAGTTGCAAAGATTCCTTCTAGGCGCACATTTCATTGTGGAAACCGACCAGAAAGCTCTTACTGCTATTCAGAGCAAAAATGTGAAGAGCTCGAGGTCCACTCGATATGCCATAGCTCTTCAACCATTTCATTTCATGGTGCGAGCTATCTGTGGTTCGGATAATGTGATGGCAGACATTCTGTCCAGGTGCCCACACGATTCCACCTAATTCTTCTGTCATATATACTTCCTGATATACAGTCCACTACTATAATGACATTTCAGCACATATTTTCTCACCTTTTGGGAATTTATAACATTGTACCATATAATTTCCTTTTTTCTGTTACCGATTTGATCATAACGGAAGAAGGCTTGGTTAGCAATATACGGGCCAAAAGATCACATGGCCACATTTATATATTGTATTTTGATGACTGTATTAAGAGATTTAACATTTGTCTTAAAGATTTGTGTTATTGATATTTTCGCAGCACATCATTGACGTCTGCGAGATTATGTACATTGTGGACCCATAGAGTATATCAAGTCCTATCCTATGCTGGAGCGGATTATGTCCACATCTTCTAGTAACGATTATATCCATGTCTACGAGGAACAGCTGATGTATTAGTAATGATTAATAATGACACTTCATTGTGTAATACTATGATAAAATATTTAATTTCATAGATTTGTATGAGTATGATTTGGCTTGCATTATGATGTTGCCATCACTGTGGCATATGTTGGTGGCACCTCCCTGGAATATACGTGTACACTTAGGGAAATATTTTCTCTACGGATCTGAGATATAATCTCAGTTTCGCTCCATGCGTCGAGCTAGCCTCATATTAGGCATTATATCCGCGCATCATACGTGCGTTAGGAGCCTGTTTTTTCTGGCTCTAGGATTTAAAAAAAAATGTTTCATTTTTTTCCCCGGGAGGGTGCGGTAATGTTATGCACAGATATTTTTTCTAAAGACATTGTATAATCATTTTTCTAAAGACATTGTATAATCATTTTTTCTAAAGACATTGTATAATTAGCTTGTCTGAAATGTACACTTTAATTTTTTTCGGTCAAAGCTAGATAACTCTAGTTTGACTGAGATTACCATTTTCAATGATGGTTACCTTCTCTTGTGACGGGACACGTTGGTCCATATTTTTTGAACGATGTGTGACCATTCTCCTTATATGGTAGTATCGGTCAACTGTTTCTTGGAATGATTGAAACCAGTGTTGACGTGTTGTTATTCCTGTCCATCATAAGTACGCGAGTTTTTATTTACAAGGATCTTTATCATGGAATGTTCCTAATACAACGACCTCGTTTTGCTTCTCGATCAGGTTATGCGTATCTGCGCATAGTCCGGACGTTAGGTTTTTGTCTGGGAATTTCCTGTCAGGAGTCGATGG
>JAMPIV010013620.1:0-83787 GCA_024509875.1 Oreohelix idahoensis
CCGTGGCTTAGGTCTGCTATCCCGACCCGTAAATTCTATCTTGTTCGGGCTTCGGATCCAGTCCCAACGAAAGCTTAATTTTCTGGAGTTGGGGTTTCTGTTTTTTAGCAGGCAAGTTTTCTAGCATGGGCGCAAGGTTTGCGGGGCGTGACCGTTAAGGGACAGGAGAAGGGGAATTAGAGTGACTACATTTTAGTAGTCTGTTTCCATTCCTCCGAATTTTGGCTATTCCAGTTCATTCATTCTGAATTTGGTTGTAGCCTGCTCCTTTTCTTGGCTTTCTCTGTTTCTTTCTTTGGGCGCTCTAATTTCCCATTGCTTTGTCCCGTTTATTGTTGCCTCCATTTTCCCAATTTCTTGTCCCCCCGCCCCTCTCCCCCCTCTCGTCGTTGCTGTTCCCTTTGGCTTCTCATCTTCTTATCACTTCTTTCTTAACATTACTGTCGGGTGGAAATGCTTCCACTCTCCCCAGTTTGTTTACAGGACCATTGCCAAGATTTTAAACAAAAACGGCTGTCAACCCAATTGTTCTACCTCGTTATAGATCCTGCAGGGCTTACTGCAAAATTCTAGAAAAGGGCTGGTTTTCGCTATCCTTGTACTCCATGTACTTAGCTACCTCGAGGGCAATCCTATGCACTTTATCTAGAATCGGCATTATATCAGGGTGAGCAAACATTATAAGAAGAATAGAACCTAGAGATCTTAGTTACCTAGTCCCACTAGGTGCTGATTAAACTTAATAATCAATAAAATCTAGGCTAGGCCTGGGAACCTTAAAAACAAGAAAGTTTGTAGCTACTCTGATTGCGGACAAGCAAAACCCAAAAAAAACTCCAAAAAATGTAAGTGATGTAAAAAAAAACTATTACTTTCACTTCACCCCAGTTCTGTCAGTACTAAGCTATTGAGAGGATTGGTTACTATCATTCGATATGAAACACCCTCCCTTGGTACAAATGCAAGCTAGTAACTGACTATCTGTAGCTTCTTATCTCAGATTAAAGAGCTACTCCTGAAAAAAATATTAACCCTTAAAAAAAATTTTTTTTTTTTTGACTTTTACAACAATAGTCGTCAGATTTGTCAACCAAAAACTCAGCAGTGATACCATCAACCTTTACCAGCTGTCTCATTTGTAGCATGAACAATAAATGTAACTAAATATTTATGATTGCTGTGGAGAAAAACGCTGTTCAGACTTCCTCCAAAAGAAATAGTTCGATATGTCTAGGGGAAAGAAATTCCTATAATCTGCAGAACACTAAACTCTAAGAATCAAGATAGAATCTTGTGAGAGATTCCTACCAGACTGCAACCTCATCTTTTGCGATTGCTGCAGATGTAGTTCAAATTCCGCGGCGAGACCCCATTAGTTGTGGTTGATGGGTTCTAGAATCCCGGACGGGCTCCCATTTGTTGTCTAGATGTATACAGAAACCCTCTAGATCGAAGAGTATATGACTTTCTTCGCCTGAATGAAGTCTGCTCTAGCGATTCGGTCTTCCTGAAACTGAGACCCAAAAGAGACACCCTTTTACTTCAAGCAAATAATAAATCACACTAACTTTATACAGAAAGTTTCGCTCCACTATGGGATTAAATTTATTGTAGTTATTGCTATGATAGTTTAGGGCTGTCTTTAATCATGTCTCCTGTTCCTTAAAAATATCAATTATCAACGCGCCCGCATAGGCTTAATATCTTTTGCACCCCCAGGTACCTGTCAATAACTGTTCTGACAGCAACAATCTACTCCTCTTCTCCCAATCTCAACATACAGGAAACCTAACCTGTAGTTACAGTTAAGATGAATAAGCATATTCATCTTACAACATTAAATGAATTTACATAACAGATTACAGCATTTGACATTACACAAATAAATCATATGTCCCTTTTGGGGAAACAAAATATTAATATCCCACAAAATGAGTACAAAGAAAATGCAATGTTCTTGCTATAATAATACAGTTGTGGCTAAATCATAAGATATAATTATATCTATGCCTGGTGACTGCTTTCTGTGAAAGTTATGGACTAGTGCCTAGCCACACAAGTAAGCATAAAATGATCCTCCCTTGCCACTAGAAATATCTATCAAAAGGAATAAGTGACTATCTCCTATAATCCAGAGTTATTACCTGCATCTCACTATTCAGTTTTTAAAGGGAACAATCCACACCTGACATTATATTACAGAAATGACAGTTAATTTTGCTGACTCTTAACCCAATGGTAAGCATTCGTGGACTGATTCTACGCCTAATATCTGTTATTGTAAGTTTAACATTTAACCCATGATAAACCGTAACAGTTTAAGCACCACTTAATAGGCCGTAGACAGCGCTACCTTATCACTGAATAAATTACTAGGAGAAGTCCTCAGAAATAAATTCACTTCCCTAACAGATATATATATATAAGCTAACATGAATACATCATATTATAATTATAAGATATGTCAACTCACCCCGAAAAATGACTAGAACATAGGCAAACACATTCTAGTACTGTGTTAAAGTTTGCCTTATCTCATGATGGTCATCTACGGGCCAGGAAAATTTACGAATGTCTTTGTCTATTAAAACCAGTCTACTCTTATAGATCACAAGGGACGCTCCCCCCCCCGGCCTGCATATTTCTACAGAAGTTCGGCGAAAGACGTAATCTAGAGTAAGACAACAGAAATCGTGCGAAAGTTCCCCAGGTAGAGAAATGCATAACATTATGCTCTATCTTGTCTAAGGGGCGAAAACCCAAAGACTGACCGCGATTGTTATCTTCTCCTGAAACAGATCACACTCGTTACCCAGGCCTCAAAGGGTACCAGCCGCTCGTCATCAAACGTTTTAAAGCGACCAGAGAAATTCCCCTGTTGGGACCACAGAGGGTACCCGCCGCTAACGAACCGTTTCTTTCACAGAAAACCGTCTTTGGCTCGTTCCAACACTTAAAGCGGACCCGAGAAATGTTTCTCTGGTCGAACAGGTGCGTTTAGATAACATTACGTCTAGCGTTAGCTGACCGCAGCTGGCCAGCGTAAACAACCTCGGGTGGGGTTGAGAAGGTGAAAAAATGTAGGTAGAATATGAAAGAAACGAAAATACAAAATGTCTCGGAAAACAGAACATTTAAGGGAGTAATCAAATTATGGACGAGATGGTAAAAAAAATTTTCTTTCACGTGACAAGTGCCCCCCCCCCCCCCCCTTTTAAAGTTCGAGGAATACGGACAAAAATGACAGTAATTTATCTTTTCCATCGTCTTTTGTTACCTGTCATTGGAACATCCTATACTCATAAAACCAAATACGTTTCCAATTTCTGTCAGTACTGTATGACTAGCTCCGAGTTCATTTCTTTTCTTCCCTCTGTCTAATAGACGTTCAGCGAATGGGATTTTGCGAGGCCAGTCGGCACTGACGCCTTCCGTTTCCGTGTGAACCTGACCTTGCTTCCGCACTTCGCTGTGCCTGTTTATGGTCCGGAAAATTATCCGCACCTGTTGTGGTTTTCGGCCCCGCCTGAACTCACTGGCCACTGCGTAGATAATCCGCCTGTTATGTGCAGTGTAATCATTGTTGGGCTCAGGCTGCTTATGTATATTTTTACCTGTCACGGGCGTGGCCTTGAATAACCCTCTATAGCTGCAGTCTATAGGGATTTTTCGCGCGCGTGTAACCCTAGTTGGCAAATAAAGCCGTTCGTTGGCCGAAGAAATGCTAGCATTTTTCTTCTGCCTCTCCACACCTACTCCCCTGTTTCGGTGGGAGCATTGATCAATCTTCAGACCTGTGCCGTCTAAAGGTGGGTCTGGAGCTTTCCTTGCCTTGCCAGTCACAACTCTGGCTTGGTCAACGGAAATGATCAAGTTGCTCTGTAATGGCCTGGCGGAGGCGACTACTTTGCTGTCCATCAGTGGGGTTGAGACCACTGGAATAATGCGATTTGAATGAGAGAACTCAGCTGCCTGAAGCAGAGAGTAATCGATCGCATTCTGGGGTTCTACTAAATCATAACAGATCTCCGTAGCTTCTATCCGTGAAGACAGATAGGTAATATCTGCGAGTTGCAGAGTTTGTTGAGTCGCTTTCCCATTACTAGCATGACGTGAGCCAAGGCTCTCAACAATGGCTCCTTGTACAGTAGTAAGGCAGCTTTTCTCACTGTCTTCTGCCCTGAGAAGTGTGAGAGACTCAAATGGAATACCAGGGATCCCTTCGCCTGGAACCCTGTGTCCACCATAAACGTCAACTTTGCCCTCCCCTGAGGAAGTTACTGGCGTCAGTTGAACTTTGTCCTGCAATGCGAGATCCACTTCCCAGTCTGCATGCAAAGGACTGGACGGTTTGAGATCCCGTTAGATCGCGAAGTGCCCGAGAAAAAACTCTCGGTGTGTTTTTCCAAAGTTCCTTGGAACGGTTTGGAAAGTTTAACCCTTTTAGCAGGCGACTTATTCTTGCACCTTTTAAGCTCAGGGTGATAAGAGGAGCGGCGCCTCCATTCTACGATCGTTGAGTTGGAGGGATGCGCCTCTGCATATGGTTTTTCGCTGTCCGGCCGGGAATCTTGCGAAATATAACGTGATAGGGTGTGGCTCCCTTTTCTCGACGTCACGTGTCGGTTAGGTGCTGCTCGGTCTGGAGCGTGAGAGGCTCGGGGTTCGCCGCTTGCCAGACGGGAACAATCCGTATTACAATGCTTGTTAGCACCTCTCTCACCTTTGAGCAGTTTACATGCCTGGGAACGTTGCGTAATTTTCCCCGTGGCCTTAGGTCTGCTATCCCGACGTAAATTCTTTCCTTGTTCGGGCTTCGGATCCAAGTCCAAAGGAAAGATAATTTTCTGGAGTTGGGGTTCGGTTTTAGCAGGCAAGTTTTCTTGCATGGGCGCAAGGTTTGCAGGGGCGTTGACCGTTAAGGGCACAGTAGAAGGGGAATTAGAGTGACTACATTTAGTATCTGTTTCCATCCTCCGAATTTGGCTATCCAGTTCATTCATTCTGATTTGGTGTAGCCTGCTCCTTTCTTGGCTTTCTCTGTCCCTTTCTTGGCGCTCTATTTCCCATTGCTTGTCCCGTTCTTGTTGCTCCATTTCCAATTTCTTGTCCCGTTCTTGTCTTTGCTTTTCCCTTTGCTTCTCATCTTCTATCACTTCTTCTACATACTGTCGGGTGAATGCTTCACTCTCCCCAGTTTGTTTACAGGACCATGCCAAGATTAAACGGCTGTCAAACCAATTGTCTACCTCGTATATAGATCCTGCAGGCTTACTGCAAATTCTAGAAAGGGCTGGATTTCGCTATCCTTGTACTCCATGTACTTAGCTACCTCGAGGGCAATCCTATGCACTTTATCTAGATCGGCCATTATATCAGGGTGAGCAAACACTATAGAAGAATAGAACCTAGAGATCTTAGTTACCTAGTCCACTAGGTGCTGATTAACTTAATAATCAATAAAATCTAGGCTAGCCTGGGAACTTTAAAAACAAGAAAGTTTGTAGCTACTCTGATTGCGACAAGCAAAAACCCAAAAAAACTCCAAAAAATGTAAGTGATGTAAAACTATTACTATCACTTCACCCCAGTTCTGTCAGTACTAAGCTATTGAGAGGATTGGTTACTATCATCCGAATGAACACCCTCCCTTGGTATAATTGCAAGCTAGTAACTGACTATCTGTAGCTTCTTATCTCAGATTAAAGAGCTACTCCTGAAAAAAATATTAACCCTTAAAAATATTTTTTTTTTTGACTTTTACAACAATAGTCGTCAGATTTGTCAACCAAAAACTCAGCAGTGATACCATCAACCTTTACCAGCTGTCTCATGTGTAGCATGAACAATAAATGTAACTAAATATTTATGATTGCTGTGGAGAAAAACGCTGTTCAGACTTCCTCCAAAAGAAATAGTTCGATATGTCTAGGGGAAAGAAATTCCTATAATCTGCAGAACACTAAACTCTAAGAATCAAGATAGAATCTTGTGAGAGATTCCTACCAGACTGCAACCTCATCTTTTGCGATTGCTGCAGATGTAGTTCAAATTCCGCGGCGAGACCCCATTAGTTGTGGTTGATGGGTTCTAGAATCCCGGACGGGCTCCCATTTGTTGTCTAGATGTATACAGAAACCCTCTAGATCGAAGAGTATATGACTTTCTTCGCCTGAATGAAGTCTGCTCTAGCGATTCGGTCTTCCTGAAACTGAGACCCAAAAGAGACACCCTTTTACTTCAAGCAAATAATAAATCACACTAACTTTATACAGAAAGTTTCGCTCCACTATGGGATTAAATTTATTGTAGTTATTGCTATGATAGTTTAGGGCTGTCTTTAATCATGTCTCATGTTCCTTAAAAATATCAATTATCAACGCGCCCGCATAGGCTTAATATCTTTTGCACCCCCAGGTACCTGTCAATAACTGTTTCTGACAGCAACAATCTACTCCTCTTCTCCCAATCTCAACATACAGGAAACCTAACCTGTCAGTAGTTACAGTTAAATGAATATGCTTATTCATCTTACAACATTAAATGAATTTACATAAACAGATTACAGCATTTGACATTACACAAATAAATCATATGTCCCCTTTTGGGGAAACAAAATATTAATATCCCACAAAATGAGTACAAAGAAAATGCAATGTTCTTGCTATAATAATACAGTTGTGGCTAAATCATAAGATATAATTATATCTATGCCTGGTGACTGCTTTCTGTGAAAGTTATGGACTAGTGCCTAGCCACACAAGTAAGCATAAAATGATCCTCCCTTGCCACTAGAAATATCTATCAAAAGGAATAAGTGACTATCTCCTATAATCCAGAGTTATTACCTGCATCTCACTATTCAGTTTTAAAGTGAACAATCCACACCTGACATTATCTTACAGAAATGACAGTTAATTTTTGCTGACTCTTAACCCAATGGTAAGCATTCGTGGACTGATTCTACGCCTAATATCTGTTATTGTAAGTTTAACATTTAACCCATGATAAACCGTAACAGTTTAAGCACCACTTAATAGGCCGTAGACAGCGCTACCTTATCACTGAATAAATTACTAGGAGAAGTCCTCAGAAATAAATTCACTTCCCTAACAGATTTATATATATAAGCTAACATGAATACATCATATTATAATTATAAGATATGTCAACTCACCCCGAAAAAATGACTAGAACATAGGCAAACACATTCTAGTACTGTGTTAAAGTTTGCCTTATCTCATGATGGTCATCTACGGGCCAGGAAAATTTACGAATGTCTTTGTCTATTAAAACCAGTCTACTCTTATAGATCACAAGGGACGCGCCCCCCGGCCTGCATATTTCTACAGAAGTTCGGCGAAAGACGTAATCTAGAGTAAGACAAAAGAAATCGTGCGAAAGTTCCCCAGGTAGAGAAATGCATAACATTATGCTCTATCTTGTCTAAGGGGCGAAAACCCAAAGACTGACCGCGATTGTTATCTTCTCCTGAAAACAGATCACACTCGTTACCCAGGCCTCAAAGGGTACCAGCCGCTCGTCATCAAACGTTTTAAAGCGACCAGAGAAATTCCCCTGTTGGGACCACAGAGGGTACCCGCCGCTAACGAACCGTTTCTTTCACAGAAACCGTCTTTGGCTCGTTCCAACACTTAAAGCGGACCCGAGAAATGTTTCTCTGGTCGAACAGGTGCGTTTAGATAACATTACGTCTAGCGTTAGCTGACCGCAGCTGGCCAGCGTAAACAACCTCGGGTGGGGTTGAGAAGGTGAAAAAAATGTAGGTAGAATATGAAAGAAACGAAAATACAAAATGTCTCGGAAAACAGAACATTTAAGGGAGTAATCAAATTATGGACGAGATGGTAAAATAAATTATCTTTCACGTGACAAGTGCCCCCCCCCCCCCCAACCCTTTTAAAGTTCGAGGAATACGGACAAAAATGACAGTAATTTATCTTTTCCATCGTCTTTTGTTACCTGTCATTGGAACATCCTATACTCATAAAACCAAATACGTTTCCAATTTCTGTCAGTACTGTATGACTAGCTCCGAGTTCATTTCTTTTCTTCCCTCTGTCTAATAGACGTTCAGCGAATGGGATTTTGCGAGGCCAGTCGGCACTGACGCCTTCCGTTTCCGTGTGAACCTGACCTTGCTTCCGCACTTCGCTGTGCCTGTTTATGGTCCGGAAAATTATCCGCACCTGTTGTGGTTTTCGGCCCCGCCTGAACTCACTGGCCACTGCGTAGATAATCCGCCTGTTATGTGCAGTGTAATCATTGTTGGGCTCAGGCTGCTTATGTATATTTTTACCTGTCACGGGGCGTGGCCTTGAATAACCCTCTATAGCTGCAGTCTATAGGGATTTTTCGCGCGCGTGTAACCCTAGTTGGCAAATAAAGCCGTTCGTTGGCCGAAGAAATGCTAGCATTTTTCTTCTGCCTCTCCACACCTACTCCCCTGTTTCGGTGGGAGCATTGATCAATCTTCAGACCTGTGCCGTCTAAAGGTGGGTCTGGAGCTTTCCTTGCCTTGCCAGTCACAACTCTGGCTTGGTCAACGGAAATGAGCAAGTTGCTCTGTAATGGCCTGGCGGAGGCGACTACTTTGCTGTCCATCAGTGGGGTTGAGACCACTGGAATAATGCGATTTGAATGAGAGAACTCAGCTGCCTGAAGCAGAGAGTAATCGATCGCATTCTGGGGTTCTACTAAATCATAACAGATCTCCGTAGCTTCTATCCGTGAAGACAGATAGGTAATATCTGCGAGTTGCAGAGTTTGTTGAGTCGCTTTCCCATTACTAGCATGACGTGAGCCAAGGCTCTCAACAATGGCTCCTTGTACAGTAGTAAGGCAGCTTTTCTCACTGTCTTCTGCCCTGAGAAGTGTGAGAGACTCAAATGGAATACCAGGGATCCCTTCGCCTGGAACCCTGTGTCCACCATAAACGTCAACTTTGCCCTCCCCTGAGGAAGTTACTGGCGTCAGTTGAACTTTGTCCTGCAATGCGAGATCCACTTCCTGGATTACAGGCTCCGCAGTCTGCATGCAAAGGACTGGACGGTTTGAGATCCCGTTAGATCGCGAAGTGCCCGAGAAAAAACTCTCGGTGTGTTTTTCCAAAGTTCCTTGGAACGGTTTGGAAAGTTTAACCCTTTTAGCAGGCGACTTATTCTTGCACCTTTTAAGCTCAGGGTGATAAGAAGAGCGGCGCCTCCATTCTACGATCGTTGAGTTGGAGGGATGCGCCTCTGCATATGGTTTTTCGCTGTTTGGCCGGGAATCTTGCGAAATATAACGTGATAGGGTGTGGCTCCCTTTTCTCGACGTCACGTGTCGGTTAGGTGCTGCTCGGTCTGGAGCGTGAGAGGCTCGGGGTTCGCCGCTTGCCAGACGGGAACAATCCGTATTACAATGCTTGTTAGCACCTCTCTCACCTTTGAGCAGTTTACATGCCTGGGAACGTTGCGTAATTTTCCCCGTGGCCTTAGGTCTGCTATCCCGACGTAAATTCTTTCCTTGTTCGGGCTTCGGATCCAAGTCCAAAGGAAAGATAATTTTCTGGAGTTGGGGTTCGGTTTTAGCAGGCAAGTTTTCTTGCATGGGCGCAAGGTTTGCAGGGGCGTTGACCGTTAAGGGCACAGTAGAAGGGGAATTAGAGTGACTACATTTAGTATCTGTTTCCATCCTCCGAATTTGGCTATCCAGTTCATTCATTCTGATTTGGTGTAGCCTGCTCCTTTCTTGGCTTTCTCTGTCCCTTTCTTGGCGCTCTATTTCCCATTGCTTGTCCCGTTCTTGTTGCTCCATTTCCAATTTCTTGTCCCGTTCTTGTCTTTGCTTTTCCCTTTGCTTCTCATCTTCTATCACTTCTTCTACATACTGTCGGGTGAATGCTTCACTCTCCCCAGTTTGTTTACAGGACCATGCCAAGATTAAACGGCTGTCAAACCAATTGTCTACCTCGTATAGATCCTGCAGGCTTACTGCAAATTCTAGAAAGGGCTGGATTTCGCTATCCTTGTACTCCATGTACTTAGCTACCTCGAGGGCAATCCTATGCACTTTATCTAGATCGGCCATTATATCAGGGTGAGCAAACATTATAGAAGAATAGAACCTAGAGATCTTAGTTACCTAGTCCACTAGGTGCTGATTAACTTAATAATCAATAAAATCTAGGCTAGCCTGGGAACTTTAAAAACAAGAAAGTTTGTAGCTACTCTGATTGCGACAAGCAAAAACCCAAAAAAACTCCAAAAAATGTAAGTGATGTAAAACTATTACTATCACTTCACCCCAGTTCTGTCAGTACTAAGCTATTGAGAGGATTGGTTACTATCATCCGAATGAACACCCTCCCTTGGTACAAATGCAAGCTAGTAACTGACTATCTGTAGCTTCTTATCTCAGATTAAAGAGCTACTCCTGAAAAAAATATTAACCCTTAACATTTTTTTTTTTTTTTGACTTTTACAACAATAGTCGTCAGATTTGTCAACCAAAAACTCAGCAGTGATACCATCAACCTTTACCAGCTGTCTCATGTGTAGCATGAACAATAAATGTAACTAAATATTTATGATTGCTGTGGAGAAAAAACGCTGTTCAGACTTCCTCCAAAAGAAATAGTTCGATATGTCTAGGGGAAAGAAATTCCTATAATCTGCAGAACACTAAACTCTAAGAATCAAGATAGAATCTTGTGAGAGATTCCTACCAGACTGCAACCTCATCTTTTGCGATTGCTGCAGATGTAGTTCAAATTCCGCGGCGAGACCCCATTAGTTGTGGTTGATGGGTTCTAGGATCCCGGACGGGCTCCCATTTGTTGTCTAGATGTATACAGAAACCCTCTAGATCGAAGAGTATATGACTTTCTTCGCCTGAATGAAGTCTGCTCTAGCGATTCGGTCTTCCTGAAACTGAGACCCAAAAGAGACACCCTTTTACTTCAAGCAAATAATAAATCACACTAACTTTATACAGAAAGTTTCGCTCCACTATGGGATTAAATTTATTGTAGTTATTGCTATGATAGTTTAGGGCTGTCTTTAACCATGTCTCCTGTTCCTTAAAAAATATCAATTATCAACGCGCCCGCATAGGCTTAATATCTTTTGCACCCCCAGGTACCTGTCAATAACTGTTCTGACAGCAACAATCTACTCCTCTTCTCCCAATCTCAACATACAGGAAACCTAACCTGTAGTTACAGTTAAATGAATATGCTTATTCATCTTACAACATTAAATGAATTTACATAAACAGATTACAGCATTTGACATTACACAAATAAATCATATGTCCCTTTTGGGGAAACAAAATATTAATATCCCACAAAATGAGTACAAAGAAAATGCAATGTTCTTGCTATAATAATAATACAGTTGTGGCTAAATCATAAGATATAATTATATCTATGCCTGGTGACTGCTTTCTGTGAAAGTTATGGACTAGTGCCTAGCCACACAAGTAAGCATAAAATGATCCTCCCTTGCCACTAGAAATATCTATCAAAAGGAATAAGTGACTATCTCCTATAATCCAGAGTTATTACCTCCATCTCAGTATTCAGTTTTAAAGTGAACAATCCACACCTGACATTATCTTACAGAAATGACAGTTAATTTTGCTGACTCTTAACCCAATGGTAAGCATTCGTGGACTGATTCTACGCCTAATATCTGTTATTGTAAGTTTAACATTTAACCCATGATAAACCGTAACAGTTTAAGCACCACTTAATAGGCCGTAGACAGCGCTACCTTATCACTGAATAAATTACTAGGAGAAGAGGTCCTCAGAAATAAATTCACTTCCCTAACAGATATATATAAAAGCTAACATGAATACATCATATTATAATTATAAGATATGTCAACTCACCCCGAAAAATGACTAGAACATAGGCAAACACATTCTAGTACTGTGTTAAAGTTTGCCTTATCTCATGATGGTCATCTACGGGCCAGGAAAATTTACGAATGTCTTTGTCTATTAAAACCAGTCTACTCTTATAGATCACAAGGGACGCTCCCCCCGGCCTGCATATTTCTACAGAAGTTCGGTGAAAGACGTAATCTAGAGTAAGACAACAGAAATCGTGCGAAAGTTCCCCAGGTAGAGAAATGCATAACATTATGCTCTATCTTGTCTAAGGGGCGAAAACCCAAAGACTGACCGCGATTGTTATCTTCTCCTGAAACAGATCACACTCGTTACCCAGGCCTCAAAGGGTACCAGCCGCTCGTCATCAAACGTTTTTAAAGCGACCAGAGAAATTCCCCTGTTGGGACCACAGAGGGTACCCGCCGCTAACGAACCGTTTCTTTCACAGAAACCGTCTTTGGCTCGTTCCAACACTTAAAGCGGACCCGAGAAATGTTTCTCTGGTCGAACAGGTGCGTTTAGATAACATTACGTCTAGCGTTAGCTGACCGCAGCTGGCCAGCGTAAACAACCTCGGGTGGGGTTGAGAAGGTGAAAAAATGTAGGTAGAATATGAAAGAAACGAAAATACAAAATGTCTCGGAAAACAGAACATTTAAGGGAGTAATCAAATTATGGACGAGATGGTAAAATAAATTATCTTTCACGTGACATATATATATATATATAACCTGCACTTGGCCGGTAGGCCGACTTAAATAAAGTTTAAAGACACGAAACGGACAATTTCAAAGTAAAAAATTGTTTGCTCACATGTACCTAACCGTTACCTATGTCTATATTCTTCATTTAAAAAAAAGCATTGAGCACTGACCACTAATTCGCAACGAATAAGGACAAAAAAATTACCATCAACAAGATTTAAGAGATATAACTGTATTCCTGTTTTAGCAAAATGCTACGGTGAACATCGCTTGCGGAAATTACAGTGTGATCCAACTTAATAGCCTGAAAATGAGTCTCGTATGAATACATACAATACCCTTACGGTGTGTGCGTAAGTATATATATATATATATATAAATACACACATATATATATATATATATATATATATATATATATATAGAGAGAGAGAGAGAGAGAGAGAGAGAGAGAGAGAGAGAGAGAGAGAGAGAGAGAGAGAGAGAGAGAGAGTCTTGCAGGGATAAATTTCAGAGTGCAATTTGGATATTTTTCGCCGCGTTTACTCTTATAAATTGTGTCTGTTGTCTGTGTAATTTCAGACACATTTGCTGCGTAACAATGCACATGTCTAAATACATTTTAATGACAGTCCATATCTTTTTTTGTTTCAGCAAATGTAAAAACTATTCTGCCCTGAGCACGCAAACAAAGTAAGTATTACATTTGTTTAGTTGCTGTGGCGGAGAACCTTGAAGGAGGTGGCGTGGTGACTTTTAGAATGAATGCAAGAATATATAAAAAAATACCTATATGATAGTCTACGGTTTCGAAGGATCTGCCTCTCCTCGGGAAATAGTCTACTAAAATGCAAAGAGAATTCTGGCAACTAAACAGGATATTTTCTGGAATATAAATTCTTTCTCAGTAATCCTATAAAAAGACTATGTAAAGCACATAAGATTGAGAAAGGAGATTTGGTGTACAGCCACATCAAATAAAATTTTCCAACCCACTGTAAATTAGTTTAATTATCGCTCAGCCCCCAGGTGTAGATTTATGTTTAAAAACAAAATACAACCAAAAATAAAGGTAACAAGAAAAAAATTACAGCAGACTCTGTTATTTTGAATTAAAAAAAAAAAAGATTATAGATTCTCACAACTATTAAAGATTTACAAGTGAACAATAAATGTGTTCTCTTTTGTATAGAAACAAAAAAAAAATATGGTCATCACGTGGACCAAGTGAGCTTTTCTGTGGTAGTTTTGCTGGGAGGTATAATACTCATCTCTCCGAGGACTGCAGTAGCTGCTGAGATGATTTTTGTTCTGAATCTCTTGGTTTGATCTGTCCCAGCACTTAGGTACGTACAGTAACCCAGTTCTGTGGTTTCAGAGGGTGGCAGAGTTTGCTCCTCCTGGACTCAGTGCACATCTTAAACACGGATAGAGTAAGTCAGCCCTGCTGAATACCTCTTCTGATTACTGGATTATGACTCAGGTTAGAGTCATCTGGTATGACCGCCTAGAATTGTACTATAGTATGGTAACCTGGTTTTTGTACGCTGGACTCGTTACCTGGTTTTGTACCCTGGACTTGTAACCAAATTGGACTGGATAATTAAACAATTGAAGTCCCATTAGTGGTGTTTCCAGAAAAATCATCTCCTATGTCTGCTGGGTGATTAGCGTCCACCAGAAATCAAATTAAAGCAATCGTAGCTAACATTCAATAACAAGGTGTTATTTATTGTCTATGAAATACTCCTACTTAACTGACATTATAAGCATATCTGGGGATCTCAACCTAGATTTGGCTGTCTGCTTGTTTACAGCAGTGATTTTCCACTTGTGGGCATTTTGTTTCACAAACTGTGAAGTTTGGGGCTGTAGTCATCAAATGTTTGAGAACCACTGGTTCACATTGTGCCCATAGAGCAGTATATCCAATTTGGGGTCAATGTCACCAGGGTTTGAGAACCGTTAGATTATAGTTTTCTGTGCTGTATTAAAACCTTTTTTTGGGGGGTTGTTGCTGCCACGGTTTGAGAACCATTGATTTACCTTTTTGCCTCTTGAGCAGTTAATCATTTTTAGGGTAGTCATGGTCTCAAGGATTTGAGAACCACAGGCTTACATTTCGTCAGTCAAGTGTTAAATCCATTAAATATTTGTAAACATTCTTATAGTTCCTGTCCGAAAATCCATATTTATAAACTGACAATAAAACAGTTCTTCAACCATAGAACATGATACATGAATAGAAGTGCATTAAATACATGCAAAGGACATTTCATGATGAAAACATTATGTCCTATATGAGACAAAGGTATAAGACATTTGATTGAGAACACACTTATCAAGTTTGTAGAGGTCTTGACAAAGGACAATGGAACATTATAAGAAATAGAATTTGAAGGACTACTAAAACAATTTCTGTTATGCTAGGTTCAATAATACAAAATCCAAAACAACAACAATGATATACATTATACTATTTAATGCCGTCTTATTTCTTCCATGAGGGGGGAAGAAGACCAGTGATTAGGTAGGACTGTCAATGAAAGCATACATAAGAATAATTAAGTAGCATGTATAGATTCAAATAACAATTACTGTCACTGCAATGAAAATCCATTTAGAAGTAGTGTTACCAGTTTATTTTCTTTAACACATTGTTTGTGTGTAGCAGATTAAGACTGGCCAATACTTCGGCTACTAAGTCAAGTTTATAGTGGTGGAAAGAAGGCAATGTTGATATAAATATATATATATATATATATATATATATATATATATATATATATATATATATATATATATATATATATATATATATATATATATATATATATGCTGATAATGACGATCAGCTTAGGTCGGGCTTACGGATGGCCGACCGGTGTGTGAGTGAGTGACTGTCAACATACGCGAATGCAAAGGGTTCTGGCATACCAACACAGACTGGAACCACACACCACAGTAAACGTAAGAGTCAGGAAATGTCGAAACGACTGGTAACGTTATACACGGTTTATTACCGACACAGTGACTTAGACATCATGGTATAAATAGTTCACAGCATAAACATACAGCATCGGGTGAATAAATCCAAATATCCGTTAACCGGGACCGCATGCATCACGTTTAATAATAACATAACTTGGGCTGACCTACTCCAAGGTTTTGAATAATCAGTACTATACATAAACAAGCCAGCATAGTAAATCCAAGGCTTTGAACACAAATGCAGTACAACAATAAGCCATCATAATCCAATGCTTGAGTAATAAATGCAGTACATCAATAATCCATCATAATCCAAGCTTTGAACAACAAAATGCAGTATAACAATAAGCCCGTGCAATCCAAGGCTTTGTATGACAAATACACCGGGAGAAAAACATTCCCGTAAATCTCTCTATCTTCACTTCGATAATATATATATATATACTCTGCACTTTATCAAATATTCTCCTTTACAAAAAGAACCCACTGGAACACACTAGCGAGATTGATCGTCACCATCCCGAAGCCCTGCCAGGAACGTACTGTCACGAGATTACTGCATCTCAGAACAACTCAGTAAAAATTACTCATGCGCGGACTAACCGCGTGAGACTATCGCTCAGCTCAACCGTCTCTCCCCAAACTAACACTAAGAATATTCGACAACTTGCTTTATCATATTTTTTTTTTTAAAAAAACAACAAGCAACCACACAGTTGAGCTGTGTTAAAAAATTATCGAGCAATAAGCCCCCAACTCAAAAAATCATCTCATCACTAAAGCGTGCTAACTAACGTGTGTACAAAAATCCGACCCATACATATAAATCTTTAACACCTAACTCCCATTAATAAAACATGACTTAACAGACTACACCGACCCCTGGGGAAAAAATGATATCATCATCTTTTGTTTTTGGACAATTACATTGAACAAAAAATGTGAGGTCGATGACATTCTAATATCTACAACAAATAATTATATTATGTTAAGTCATACAATTAACCTAACAATAAAGGGATGGAAGTGTGAGTAGAGTATGAAGAAGAAGTATGTAACTAGAATCAAATGCAAACGTAGATGAAGTATGGAAGCATAAACAAAATAAGAACCAACAAGTGGATAGTAAAAGAAGAAATGGAATGAAATGAAGAAAGAAAACAATGAAATGAGAGTAGGAAAAGAGAACAATGATACAACATGGTAACCATAAAATTAAACAATGCATTGTATAAATAAACACTATTATGGCAAAACAACATATACTAGAAAAAAAAACAATGCATATCTAAACCAAAGAACAAATAGCTAGCTACCATTTAAAAATAGCATAATATGCAAGAATAGCCAAGTTACTAAACTTATGCAGTACAAATGATGAACTTATTATAGACATCAAAATTAACAATACTGCTACAAATAGTTACCCCTAGCTCACAATCAAGCGCTGGGTAATTAAAATATCTCACAATGTCAGAAAAACACCTTTCCAAAGTACAATAACGAAATGTATCGTAATGATAATCTAAATTTAAATCGCATTATCACTATAACTGTAACACGTTCAATGTTTTACCAAACACAGTCATACAAGAACAATATGGTAATGGCATGGTGCATAAAAAGTAAATAATACAATGTCTTAAATTAAACATATACTATAAATATCCATAGCTCCAGTGATCTTGAAAACTCTTGTGAGCATGAGGATACATAATCATCTAGTGGGGCGGCAAAATTCTGTCTGTCTTCACTGGAACAGGAAAACTTGCCCAATGCGACATATACAACAGGTTGAAAAGTAATAGCCTAATCAAGTAACATAGCAACTCTGATTCTCATGGGAAAGCCGTCGCTGTGAAAAAAACACAAATGAAAATCACTATTTTAATAACGGTAGGATTTTATGAAAGGCAACAATTAACTTTAAATTTAACCTACCGCGTGTGGTTTTGTAAACTTCCGACCCCTGTACGATGTTAATCAAACCTTCCTCCGTTACATAAGAAAAGGTAACAGAGAAAGTAACACAGCGTAAACTAGAATCTTGAATTAAATAGGGTCATAAAAGTGTTCTATCAGTGTGCGATAATGCATAATAGAGTCGTGGGTATATAAAGTGATACCGAAATCTATAAGCAAATCTAGAAGAAAGTGGTTAAGCAGAATCCTGTGGGCATCGAGACAATATGTCTGCCATCACATTATTCGAACCTCGAATAGCTCGTATAGAAAAGTGGAAGGGCTGTAGCGAAATGGCATACTGAGTGGATCTTGAGCTCTTCAAGTCCTTATTCTGTATAGATGTGAGAGCTTTTTGGTCAGTCTCTACTATAAAATGTGCGCCAAGAAGGAATCTTTGAAGCTTCAGAATCACCCAGACCATTGCTAACAATTCACGGTCTAGGACAGAATAGTTCCGTTCTGCCGCAGTCAATTTCCTAGAGACATACATCACTGGATGCAAAGTTTCAGAATACTCTTGCATCAAAGCGGCCCCAATCCCTGTCGATGAGGCGTCGCTGCGAAGAATAAAAGGCTTATCTGAATTGGGTAGTCGCAAGATAGGGGCAGATGAAAATAACAGCTTAATTTTCTCTAAAGAAGTCTGGCTTTCTGGGGACCAGTGTACTATGTTAGGCAATCACTTCTTCAATAGACTAGAAAGAGGTGCAGTGATCGATGATAGGTGTGGAATAAATCTTCCATAAAGTTGAATTAGATCTAGTAGACTACGAACCTGTTTTTTTTGTCTTAGGAGTAGTGATATTGAGGATCTTCGAAGTATTATGGTCCTCAGTCTGCAAGAGCCCATGACCAACATGGTGGCCCCAAAAAGAGATGTTGCTGAACCCAACATGGGCTTTAGACGGTTTAGCCGTCAAATTGTGGGACCGTAGTGTAGACAAAAGTTCAGAAAGACCTTTAAAGTGATCATCCCAAGAATTACTAAAAAGGCAAATGTCGTCGAGATACGCAATAACATCTGGACGATGAGAAAGAATTCGACGCATCATGCGTACAAAAGTAGCTGGGGCGTTGACGAGCCCGAAAGGCATAAAGTTCCATTGGAACAAACCCCGAGGTGCTGAAAAGGCAGTAAGAGGTTTGGCGCGTTCAGTAAGTGGGACTTGTCAGTATCTTTGGACAAGTCGAGTTTAGTAAAGAAGAGTGAATTAGAAAGTTTGATGAGCAGATCTTCCAACAAAGGCATTGGTTCTGCATCAAACTTAGTCAGTTGATTCAATTTGCGATAGTCGACACAAAGACGTATGTTATTGTCTTTTTTTTTTCTGACAATAACCATAGAGGAGGAGTATGCTGAAGTAGATGGTTCAATTATATTTAAATGTAACATTTCATCTAATTCTTTTTCAACTTGAGTTTGAAAGTGTAATGGAATTGGGTAAGGTCTAACTCTAATAGGGTTATAATCAGTGAGTATAATGTCATGAGTAATGACCGATGTTTGACCAGGAATGTCGGTAAGGACGTCCTGAAAAGTCTGCAATAAAGAAGAGACTTGCTGCTGTCTTTCTAAAGGTAACTCCGAAGAAATAGTCACATTTTCTCATGATTCTGTTGGATGTAAAGGAATAACAGGAAGAGGGTGATTTACATCGGAGAAAGTAGCCTCTTCCTCCTGAATAACAGACAAAGATGTATATTGATTATGACGAACTGGAGGATCGTCGGTCGCCTGAAAAACAGACTGTAGATAGTATGGACGGGCATGAAATTCTTTCAGCATATTAATGTGGTAGGTTTTATGCTTCCCGTCAACATCGACAACATAGTCGACGTCAGAAATTCTTGAGACAATAGTATAAGGACCTTTCCAGGAAATAAGAAGTCGATTATCCCTACGAGGAAGTAATACAAATGCCTCATCACCAGGATAGAGTTGTCGTAGACACCTGTATCTATTGGCAAAGAGCCTCGCCTTCTCCTTGGCAGACTCAGATGCTGAGGTAGCTAACCTACATGCATCAATAATTTTCTGTCTGAGAGCAATGACATATTCGTAAGAAGATTGAGTGTCATCGTTAATATCCTCAGCAGTTAATAGGTCGTGAAGTAACGACATGGGACCACGAGGTTGCGCACCAAAAACGAGCTCGAATGGTGAAAAACCAGTATGCTCATTTTGCACTTCCCGATATGCGAAAAGTGCAGCGGGTAAAACCCTGTCCCAATCCTGAGGATAATCATCAGTTATCTTCCCAAGTAAATTTTTAAGCGTTCTATTTTGACGCTCAACCAAACCGTTTGACATAGGGTGAAACACACTGCTTAGAGACCTGTCAATGTGGAGCATGGCCATTACTTGAGACATAGAGTCTGACACAAATTGTGTGCCATGATCAGATAAGATTTGTTTGGGAAAACCCAGACGCGAGAAAATTAGCCAAAGAGCATCTGCTACATCAGCAGAAGAAATGTTCTTAAGAGGTATAGCCTCTGGCCAACGCGTACACATATCGATACATGTAAGGATGTATTGGTGTCCCCATACTGGCCACCACTTTATGTTACCAGTTTATTTTCTTTAACACATTTTTTTTGCAGCAGATTAAGACTGGCCAATACTTCGGCTTCTAAGTCAAGTTTATAGTGGTGGAATGAAGGCAATGCTGATATATATATATATATATATATATATATATATATATATATTATATATATATATATATATATATATATATATATATATATATATATACGCTGATAATGACGATCAGCTTAGGTCGAGCTTACGGATGGCCGACCGGTGTGTGAGTGAGTGACTGTCAACATACGCGAATGCAAAGGGTTCTGGCATACCAACACAGACTGGAACCACACACCACAGTAAACGTAAGAGTCAGGAAATGTCGAAACGACTGGTAACGTTATACACGGTTTATTACCGACACAATGACGTAGACATCATGGTATAAATAGTTCACAGCATAAACATACAGCATCGGGTGAGTAAATCTAAATATCCGTTAACCGGGACCGCATGCATCACGGTTCATAATAACATAACTTGGGCTGACCTACTCCAAGGTTTTGAATAATCAGTACTATACATAAACAAGCCAGCATAGTAAATCCAAGGCTTTGAACACAAATGCAGTACAACAATAAGCCATCATAATCCAATGCTTGAGTAATAAATGCAGTACATCAATAATCCATCATAATCCAAGCTTTGGACAACAAAATGCAGTATAACAATAAGCCCGTGCAATCCAAGGCTTTGTATGACAAATACACCGGGAGAAAAACATTCCTGTAAATCTCTCTATCTTCACTTCGATAATATATATATACTCTGCACTTTATCAAATATTCTCCTTTACTAAAAGAACCCACTGGAACACACTAGCGAGATGGATCGTCATCATCCCGAAGCATTGCCAGGAACGTTCTGTCACGAGATTACTGCATCTCAGAACAACTCAGTAAAAATTACACATGCGCGGACTAACCGCGTGAGACTATCGCTCAGCTCAACCGTCTCTCCCAAAATTAACACTAAGAATATTCGACAACTTGCTTTATCATATTTTTTTTTTTTTGAAAACAACAAGCAACCACACAGTTGAGCTGTGTTAAAAAATTATCGAGCAATAAGCCCCCAACTCAAAAAATCATCTCATCACTAAAGCGTGCTAACTAACGTGTGTACAAAAATCCGACCCATACTTATAAATCTTTAACACCTAACTCCCATTAATAAAACATGACTTAACAAGAAGGTTATCTATTAGATCTACTTCCTCGCTCAACTGAACCAGCATAGACTTAGTACAATCGAGGACCATTCCTTGTACTTCGTTGACATATATAGAGAGAATGCCCGCTCCAAAAGTTGCTACTCTTCCATCTCTACACACACGCACAAACACAGTTTTGCGTAGTTTTTGTCTGCTGGTTGCAGGAGGATTCAATTTTTTCATTTAGGGGATGCTATCTTTAATTTTAACCACACAAAGGACCAGGTCCGTGAATGTTACCCATTTCTCATTACGGTGTACGGCAAGGCTCAAATCCCCATTGACTTACGAGAGTCCAGCCCGGCTGATCGTAATCCAAAATGCAATCCAAATGAAATGTCCACAGTGACCGAATGAATAATTTATCTGCCCTGAGTCGTGAGAAATCACGGGGTTAACGAGTACTAACAGAATGAAAGACTTCAAGAGAAAAAGCTTCTCATAATACTAAAGGAAAATAAAGTTTCATTTCTAAAGGTAAGCGAGATTTGGAGAGGTATACAAATTTAGACAAAAGGAAGAGCGAGTTAAAAAGAGCGGGACGTCACAGTTACATATTATTTTATTTTACAATAAAATCATGTAATAATGTAAGACTAAAACTCATTATTGTTGTTTCTATTGTATAGCAAAGAAGCATCAGTCAACATGATTTTAAGAGTGCATTACTTTTCCATTACAATAGATAAAGCATTTTCACGATATTATTAGGATGTATTGTAGCAGTTACATACCTATAAAACACCTACATTGTAAAATACTGCCTTATTCGCTGTGATTAGATCGATTAAGCTGATTTATAATTTTATATTTGATTATAATTGCTACAACATCGATCACGCTTAGTTGCAATTAATCACTGTATTTTAGCTGATGGTCATGGGCAATAACAACAACCAATAACAGCCAGATCGAAACCTCAGAAATGAGGTATCTGAGGAAGGTGGTTGAAATAACAAGGCATGATCCGCAACCAGACGATATGGCATGGCCTCAAAACCTAGCTCCTGCAGACCCAAGTGAAACAGTCCCAATTACGATGGTTTGGCCATGTATGCAGAATAGAAGAAGATCGGCTACCACGACAAATATGGGAAGCCAAGATCCAGGGATCCAGACCTCCTGGACGACCCGGAGTCCGCTGGGAGAACAACATTAGACAATCTATGAAGGACCCAGGAATAGACTGAAACCAGCACAGGAGTAAGACATTCGAAAAGAATGTATTGCGCTCTCTCTGACAAACCTCTACATCCCAGGGTTGAAAAGGAACGGTTAAGTAAGTTAGTAAGTATTTTATTTGCTTGAACTATGGTTGCTTTTGTTTTTAATGACTCGGCAGTTGGTTTATGCAGTGTTTTTTCCAAGTGTACTTCTATACTGATTAATCACTCTGGAAGTACCATAGCCTGTAAGCTGTGGCTTAGGTGGTTTGAATCTTGGGCAGCTCAATTCCTTATGACCATTCTGTCCAAAAAACCCGCAAGCAGCTACAGTACGAAGAATTTTAATTGGTCACTTATTTACGAGCATGTTAATGTGAAATTTGTCGTTTTTAGCTTCGAGATTGAGAAATTGTGTTTTATGTCTTCATTAATCGGTTTATTGCCATTACTTTGGGAGATTACACAATAAGTGTGGCTTTTAGTCTACACTTTCACAACCGATCCTAGGAGTTGTTAGTTTCACATAATTAAATATGCTTTCTCGTCAGTGACATACAGATGGAGAATTATAATTCTATACGACGGGGCGTCTGCAAACCTGCGCCTGATGTCGCAGAATCGCGAGACGCCCATGATGGGTAGTAGGACTAGCTCTATGACACTGGACAGGTCTCAGAGACGACCTTACAGAACAAGGGACTCCAGCAGCTCGGCTCCAGGGACGTTACAAAGGTTAGCTCATCACAACCACTATCGCTCAAATAGACATCCCTATTGTATTCACATAATTATCGGCATAACTTCGCCGTCATGTTCATTGTTATATCATGGATCACCAACTCTTCGCTGGCATCGACACAATGTAATATTTGCTTTTTCTTCAAGATAATACACATTAATGTGTCATGTACACACCAGTCATTACGTAAATACTATTTCACGACCTCTAGTGTTTATATATCTTACTTACTTACTTATTCGTTCCTCTTCTACCGTAAGGTATAGAGGTGTTTATACATCTTTGGAGACAAATTCCACATTCTCATTCGTGTCTCTCCTTAGATTTATTTTCTGTATCTTCAAATACGATGTTCACATCTT
Source organism: Oreohelix idahoensis (assembly GCA_024509875.1). Taxonomy (NCBI): domain Eukaryota; kingdom Metazoa; phylum Mollusca; class Gastropoda; order Stylommatophora; family Oreohelicidae; genus Oreohelix; species Oreohelix idahoensis. The sequence continues at coordinate 23,629 of JAMPIV010013620.1, forward strand.
TCATGTCTTTGTCGACCTCACTTCCATACAGACTGAGACTATTCCTATTTATCAATTTACCTTACTGAATGCATGTTACTCTACAAATTAATGGTGAAAGACCAACGAAGGAATAAATAAAGAAAACCATAAAGCTTCTAAGAAATGGAAACGCGTCTGGACCTGATGGCATTCCAGCAGAGGCCATCAAAGCAGATATCGACACGGCTACAGAGATGTTATATAAATTACTTGGTAAAGTCTGGGAAAAGGAAGAGATACCAGCAGAATGGAAGGAAGGATATCTGGTTAAGTTGCCTAAAAAAGGAAATTTACCAGAGTGCACAAATTATAGAGGAATAATGTTACTTTCAGTGCCAGGAAAAGTATTAAACAGGATTATCCTTGAAAGATTAAAAGAGTCCATAGACAAGAAACTGAGAGATGAACAAGCAGGTTTTCGACAAAACAGATCCTGTACAGACCCGATAGCCACTTTGAGAATAATAGTTGAACAAAGTCTGGAATGGAATTCACCACTATACATTGGATTTGTGGACTACGAAAAGGCATTTGACAGTGTAGACAGAGAATCACTTTGGAAATTGATGAGGCATTATGGAGTTCCCCTGAAGATCATTAATTTAATAAAGAAAATATATGAAGACATGACATGCAGAGTTCTTCATGAAGGACAGCTTACAGAACCGTTTGGGATAAGAACAGGAGTGCGACAGGGATGCCTCTTGTCTATTTCTTTTCTTACTAGCAATAGACTGGGTTATGAGAACATCGACAACTCACTACAGAAATGGAATCCAGTGGACTCTGACTAAGCAGTTGGATGATCTGGATTTTGCTGATTACTTGGCTCTTCTGTCCCATAACCGTAATCAGATGCAGGACAAATTGAAAACACTCGATGAGAGGTCACAGCAATTGGGTCTGAAAATACACAGGAAAAGACAAAAATAATGAGAATAAATGCAGGTAATGATAACAGGGTTGAACTTGAAGAAACACCAATACAACAGTAGAATCGTACACATATCTTGGCAGCAATATAGAGAAAGTTGGAGGGACAGACAGTGATATCAAAATAAGAATACACAAAGCAAGAGGAGCTTTCATTGCATTGGGAAATATATGGAGATCAAGAGAAATCGGATCCAACACGAAAATAAAAATTTTCAACTCAAATGTGAAGTCAGTCCTATTGTATGGCTCTGATACATGGAGAACAACAAAGACAACAACCAAAAAGCTGCAGACTTTCATAAATGGTGCTTGCATAGAATAGAGGGATTAAAATGGTATGACAAAGTTACCAACGTGGAACTGATGACAAGAACTAGACAAGTGCCAGTGGAACAAGAGATGAGAAGAAGATGATGGCAATGGATAGGACACACACTGAGGAAACCAGTTGATAGCATGACAAGGCAGTCCTTGTTCTGGAACCCCCAGGGCAAGAGAGGCAGAGGTAGACCAAGAAGCACATGGAGAAGAGAGCTGGAAACAGAGGTTAAAATGATAAGGAGAATGTGGAAAGAACTTGAGATGATGGCACGTGACAAGAGGACTTGGCATGTGTTTGTTGAAGGCCTATGCTCCTTTGGGAGTGGAGGGTTATGAATGAATGCATGTTACTGGATGTCGCTGTATATTGTACTTCGACTTATGAACGATGAACAAGTACAAATAATATTGATAATGAAAACACTCATGATGTCCACTATCGTTCTACTTTTCCATAGGCATCATCGCAACAGGCATCTTGATGAAAGGGATTTAGGTCCTCCACCTCCATATTCTCTTAATATGGAAGAATCCTTTGATGGGTGAGTATTTTTTCTTTTAAAATTTGTTTAATACAGCTTTAGTTCTGCGTCATTTTGTCAAGGCACCGATCTAGACACAGGGCCGGCTATATTATGACGTATGTCAAATATTAACGACCTTTAATCATCATCTCCTAATCGCTCATTACAGAGGATTGAACCACAACTACAACTGGCCCCCTTGCAGGAAACCTGCACCAAAACGCATGATTCTGCATCAGTGATTTCTGAAGCAACCTGTTTTGCAAGGTGAAGTTGCCCGGGCCTATGGACTACCTCATATTAGTCACCTAGCACGACATGACATGCCTGAGGGAATAGTAGTCCTCCTATTGTTTCTTAGTCTCCTCACTGACCCATGAAAACTACGGTACACAGGTGAAAGACTTGTCGGTCTGGGTATAAAGAGCTGATTGGTTCCTACGTAACTGCTTTATTGGTGAGTGTTTGCTGAGGAGGAGTAGTGAATGAAAGACATAGAAGTCTAAAGAACATTGCTGATAAACATAGATGACAAATCAATCGTTGCATGCAGTGGTGAAGCCTCAGTCTTTGAAACAACATCACTTAGCCTATAATATATACGAGAGGGAGTTAAAAAAATTACCTTAAGTCAAAGTCCAAATCACGTAGTAGACGGTTGTACTAGAGATATGTTATGCCTTCCCGCTTGAGATGCCAGTGCGCAGCAGGCCTGTCGTCCTGATGGGAAATATGACGTCAGCAAACCATAGCCAAGATGGCCGCCCCCTTGAAAGCATGCACGAGAGAAGAGCAGCGTGCAGTTATCCGTTTTTTGGGTAGTGAGGGCGAGAAACCAGCAGACATTCATCGGAGAATGAAGAGGCAGTATGGGGACGCTTGTGTGTCGCTTTAGCAGGTTTATGAGTGGCACAGGCAGTTTAAAAGTGGGGCGTCAATGTGACTGATGCAGCTCGCTCCGGCCGGCCTCACACAGCGACTACTCCTGACGCTATCGCTGCAGTGGAACGAGTGATACGTGAAAACCGGCGGGTAACAATCGACGAGGTGGCTGGAGAATTGATGATCAGTCATGGCTCGGCGCACCACATCATCCACGACGTGCTGCAGCACCACAAAGTCTCCGCTAGGTGGGTACCAAAACAACTCACCCCCAAACTGAAAGAAAGGCGGTGCATACGTGGTTACTCAATCAGAAGAGTTTTTTTTTCCTCGTGAAGTGCTGGCACACCTGCATTGAACGTGGTGGGGACTATATTGAAAAGTGATTAAGTGCTTTCATTCCTATTTGTGCATATTCTGTTAATAAAAAAATATTAAGGTTACTTTTGACTCCTCGTATATACAAGTATATAATAATAATAATAATAAATTCTTTAAGCACCAAACACGGCGCATAAGGCAGAAACCTCTTATTATTGTTCTTCTGAGTGTTTCTTTTGGTCTTCCTTTTTTCCTCTTACCCTCAGAAACCCAAGTGAGTGCCTGCAATGGTATTCTGTTTGTAACCGCGTATACCGTGAGTCTTCAGATACAGATTATATTAACATATAAAATAAATTTTTATAGAAACAAGATTAAAAAATCTTGATGCAGATGTTTAATTAGGCCAGTTTAGCTTCGAAACGCCGCGCATTTATTTAGGCTAAGCTTCGCTTGTATAGTTGCGTTGGTCACGTGATTTGCAACCAATGGTTAGGCTCAGTCCTTCTTTCCCCGGAATGAACGAGAGACGAAGCCATTTTTTTGAGCAGTCATGAATTTAGAGCGGTCGAGAGAAGACATAATTCTTCTTGCTCAGTGATATTCTAATAGAGGAGATTGACTTCGCACAATTAATGCAACTGTGTAACTTCGAAATGTAGAATGTTATGTTTTGTGAATTCACGAGAACCGTAAGTAGTGCTAAGAATTGCATGCAATAACTGTTAGAGCCCACAGTCATAACTGAAACAGAGCTACGCTCGAAAACTGGGTAAAGAATTGTAAACCCAGGCATATATTTGAACCTTTTACCAAGGATGAAGGTCCTTAAGCTGAGAGAACGTCAAACTAAGGAATACTAATGAATAAGAGAAAGTTTGGCTCTTCATTGAAATGAAGAGATAAGAAAAACGTCGTGAAATCTAGACTACATTAACAAATAAACGAAGGAACACTAGAAGGATAGAGGAGCCACGCCATGTTTTTTGCAAGTTGAAAAGATCACGAGATGCAATAAGGAATATTGCATCATTAAAATAATGCATTGACTTTTTATGCTTGTTTTATTAAATGTCAACATGCTATTGTGCAAATTTGGTGTGGTTACCATTTGACTTAACCCAGTTCTTGTTGAAAATTGAATAAACATTTGTTTCATTGAACACAAATGCTGTTGACGAATCATATGTTTGCAGTTGGCCATCATACAAATTATTAAGGAATCATACCAAAGCTAATCGCTGCAGGTGCAACACAAATAATAACCATCTGCTCTAAAAAATAAAACATCATAGAGGATTATCCCCGAACCTGGTTAAGTCCTGTAAGACTGTAGAGAGCAATCATCACCTCTAGCAGGCTAGCTAGTCATCAAAATCTAATACTCTCGATTTGAACAGCAACCCCCACTACCCTACCCGGCCACACATCTCAATTTGGTGCCGTATGACCAGTCCTCTAGAAAAGAGCAGAAGCATTAACGAAAGATGGACCAATTAATGGAAAATTTCCAGCAACTAGGGGTAGAACAGGAAAACAGATCTGCACAAGCACAACCGCTGCAGCCCCCAGTCAATCCAAATATGGAAGAACCCACATTGATAGCGCTACAGCGCTTTACTGAGAACTTACAAAAGAATAGCACTTATGCAAAATTATCCCAAGTCAGGTCCATAGTACAACCATTCGATGGAGACAAGAAGAAATTCAGAAGATGGTTAGCCGACATGGAGAAATTTGCGGCAATAGCAGAGGCAACAACTGATGAAGAGAAAAAGAAAAATCGCTCTGCTAAGCTCTGATTCGTTCGTGACTGATTTTTTAAGAAGGAGGTCCCAGCAGTACCCCACAGAGATATACGAGTCCCTTAAAAAAGAGCTCACCCAGAGATATGGAGAAATCATAGACAGAATGCATGCTTGGTCAGTACTTAGACAAATGAAACAGGAAAGGGATGAATCAGTACAACTTTATGGCGATAGATTCCTCAATATGGCAGAAGAGGCGTTTTGTGGAGAAATACCTACCACGCCTGATGTAGAAATACAGCTAGTAGGGATATTTGTCGATGGCCTTAGAGCAGAGAACATCAGAAGGCATCTCATTAGAAAAGACACAAAGACTATTGCTGAAACAATCCAAGCAGCAATTCAGGAAGAAAATCTTCACCGACGGTTCCAACAAAGAGTAAGTAGGGAACACCGACCAGACCAGAGGGACTATACTGAGCATGAGCCTATGGAAGTTGACCATGCCAGGAGGCAATGGACTCGCCCACGACAACAAGATGATCGACCTCGCAATTACAGACCCCCCACACAGAGGACAAATGACATTAATAACATCAATCCAAATGGATGCTTTACATGCGGTAGGTTCGGACATAGTTACAGGTCATGCAGAGCAAATTACAATAATGCACCATTCAGAAGAGAAGGAAGTTACCAACCACAACAACTCGCACCACCCCCACGTAATTACACAAGAAATCAGTATACCAGAGGCACACCTCAACCCCTCATGCGTCAGGGAAACGGACGTGCCACTCACTAAACAGGACCGTTAGTGAGGGTGACTATCATAGAGAATGGTCCAAAGCAAAAGAAATAACACAGAACAGAAATAGTCAAGTGAACCCATCCAGAAAAATACATTATGAAGAAATGCTGAATGATGGAACCAAAATACATCCGGACCCCAGTTCTTGCATCATGTCTATACAGGGCCAGCAGTATAGAGCACTGGTAGATACAGGAGCATCCATTAGTCTTATTAGGTTCCAGCTGTTCAAGAAGATCCAACATTTAGTACGATTTCAACAGTCCAAAACACACCTAGCCTCAGTCACGGGACAAAGACTAAATTCAGTTGGGACAGCATGGGTAAAATTTTCTTTAGGTGAAACAAATTTTGAACACCCATTTGTCATTACAAAAGACATGTCTAGAAATCTTATCCTAGGGAGGGATTTCTTTAACAAAAACAAGGTTAGAATATACTATGACCTCCAGAAAATCAAAGTCAACAATATTTATATCGATCTCCAGGACGATATCCACATAGCGTCTTTGGTAAGGCTTACAGCTCCCATAACAGTGGCCCCAAACTCCCTAGTCATAGCAAAAGGCAGAGTAAAAAATTCTGAGTACATAACACCAGGGCAATCAATCCAAATACAGCCCCTAGCAGAAGAAAGCATTATTGATGACCCATTGTTGCAAATTACAGAGGGAATCGCTGAAGTCTCGAAGTCCAGAGATTTCCCCATCATGATATTGAATATGTCAGGAAAAACTACCACTATAAATAGAGGCACAATTGTAGCACAAGTGGATACGTCAACAATAAGACAGACTAAAACCAATAGAGACCATTCACAAATTGTCTCAACCACTCCCACTGGACATAGTGCACGAAATCGCAGTACAAATAACCATGGTACACGAAAGGTAAACAGTTATAAGTCATATGCAGAAAATGGCAGAGATACCAGTCACAGTTATGTTACACCACAGCATACCCCACCCAGACTGCAGAAACAAACCAGTCCATGTATAAGAAGGAGAGAAATAAGGCAGCCACGGTATGAGAATGACTATAATTACTCATTCTTGCGCCCCAGCACACCAAGAGAAAAGATGAAGTGCTGTATATCGGAAAGAAACAGAGAAACAGAAATTGTCTTGCCAGGAGGATATCCGAAGCGACAAGACAGAGATACATGTCCCATGGAGTATCAATATAACTCAAAAACAGGTGGATATGATAAAGTCCCAAAACCAATTGAATGTTCCGAAGAAAAGGAAGAATTCTTATATGACTCCACCACAGGAGGATACTATAGCAGCAAAGTTGGAAACAGAAAGAATGAAAAATTTTCGCCCAGGGAAAGAAGACAGCCCTATAGCACAAACAGAAGAAATACAGTAACGTACGCGGATAAGCGCAGTTACGGCAGAAATAATCAGAAACAATGGCACAATAACGACTACCCCAGAAATAATACTAGAAACGTATATACAGTAAATGCAGTGACAAATGGAAATGCACACAGCACATGGCAGAGGAGACAATACCAAGCACAACCCAGCGAATGGCAAAGAAATACCCAAAAGAAAGCCACATACCAGGAACAGAGATTTTCACAAGATGCAAGAAAAATGCCCCAAGATTATGGGAATGAAACGGAGGCATCAAGACAGACCAGAAATATAGTGGCAGATCATAAACACAGAGAGAGAATAGCTCAGTTACTTGCAACCCTGAACGCCACAGAAGATAATAAGCCACGTTTGAAAACGTTTGTAGAAAAGCACCAGGATGTATTCGCACTCAATGACATGGAATTAGGCAGAACTAACACTGTCACAATGGACATTCAAACAACCACAGAGGAGCCAATACATATGAAACCCTATCATACGCCCTTGAAAAACAGAGAACTCGTGGAAAGGTCTATAAATGAAATGCTACAGGCAGGAATCATCGAAAGATCCAGATCCCAATGGTCCTCCCCCATCGTTATCGTAACAAAGAAAGATGGGTCCAGTCGCTTTTGCTGCGATTACCGAGCCCTGAACAAAATCACAAAAGTCATTTCCTACCCCCTCCCCAGAATAGACGATCTACTTGCGACGTTAGGAAAGTCTACCTATTTCACCACACTTGATGCAAGGTCAGGCTTTTGGTGCATCCCCATGACACCTGAGGCAAAACAGAAATCCACATTCTGTTCCCATATCGGAAGTTTTTTTTTGGAATGTTATATGCCATTTGGTCTAAAAGGATCGCCAGCAACATATATGTCACTCATGGATGAAGTGTTAAAGGGTCTACATCCATTTGCCCTGGCATACATAGACGATATCCTGATACATACCGCAGGCACGATGGAAGACCACCTCCGCAAAGTTGAAACAGTTTTTGATAGACTCAGACATCACCAAATAAAGTTAAAACTGTCCAAGTGTGAATTTCTAAAGACAGAAACCAAATATTTAGGCTTTGTTATCAATAGAGATGGCATCAGACCTGATGAAGATAAAGTCAAAGCCATAAGAGAAATGCCTAGCCCCAAGACGGCCAGACAAACCCCCCCTTTTATCGGTTCCGTAGGATACTATAGACGCCATATCATACATTTCTCACAAGCAGCTGAGCCATTAATAGCCCTTACCCGCAAGTATGCACGATTTAGATGGACAGAAGAGTGCCAGAAATCGTTTGAATATCTCAAAAATGCCCTAACCGCCATTCCGCTTCTACATCCAGACATTTCTCAGCCCATGATACTATACACCGATGCCTCGAATAACGCAATTGGTGCGTGTTTGGTACAACCAGTACTAGAAGATGAAACACCCATACTACCGGACATCCCCAATGTGAAACCCATTGCATTCTTATCCCACGCATTGTCAAAGTCACAGAAACGGTGGACCACCATTGAGAAAGAAGCATACGCCATTCACTATGCAGTACAGAAATTAGACTTTTATGTGAGAGGGACGAAACTCACTATCAGAACTGATCACCAGCCTTTGGTTAACTGGCTCACCAAAACACAGGAACAGCCTAAGAAGTTACAGACATGGGCAATGAATTTACAGTCCTATGACACCACTATCGAACATATCCCTGGCAGATTGAACATCTGTGCTGATCTCCTATCCAGAATCAAATATGATGATGAAACCGAAGTGAAAACAATTAGAGTCAAAAATGATGGCACATCCTCAGAGATTGACGATAATGCTAAAGAAATTAACGAAATTACTTCACCAGGTCGAAGAAGTACCTCAGATTCTGCCACTCAAGTAGAAGAAGAAAGTCAAGATATGTTTGACATGAGAGTAGAACAAGCGAAAGATGCAGAAATTGTTAAGCTGCTCACATACGTGAAGGAAAACCCAACAAAAAGTAAAGATTTTACAGTACACCCAACGGATGGAGCTCTATACTATATTGATAGTAAACAAGAAGGGACACTAAGAAAAGTCATTCCAGCACATCTAGTCCCAGAAGTATTGCTACAGTTTCATGATAACAACGGACACATGGGAAGAGACAAAACAATTGATGTCATAAAGAAAAGGTATTATTGGCAAACTTTCTACAAAGACATTACAGAATATGTAGCCACCTGTAGAACATGTAAATTGAGAAACATGAAGCCACATTTAATTCCCCTTCAAGAAATGCAACCTTCCCATTATCCCATGCAAACAGTAAGCATTGACTTATCAGGTCCTTACCCACTCACCCAATCAGGCAACAAATACCTCCTGCACATAGTTGACCAATACTCTGTTTGGCCAGAAAGTTACCCACTCAGTGATGCCACATCGCAGTCTATCACGCAAATTTTTTTACAAGAATTCATTCCCAGGCATGGCTGTCCAAAACGAATCATTTCGGACAACGGTAAACAGTTTATCGGTAACCCATTTAAAGCCACCTTACACCAGCTGAATATTGAGCATACTACTACAAGTTATTATTGCCCAAATGCAAATGGCAGAAATGAGCGCATGCATGCCACCCTACATGATATTATTAGCAAATATATCAAGGGGAACCACCAATACTGGGATCTATACATTAACCAAGCTCTTGAAGCCATCCGAGTAAACGTGAACGATACCACAGGAATGTCACCATTTCTCATGCTATACGGAAGAGAACCAAATTTTCCGTTAGACAACCTACTTCGCCCACAACGAAAATACATGGGAGAAGACCCCATCGAAATAATCCTTCAAGAAAAGTACAAAGCTCACCAGATTGCACAACGAAATACGCAGAAGGCATTTCACAAGAAACAGAAACAACATGATAAATCAGCCAAGCTACCAACGTACAAAATAGGAGACAGAGTATACTACAAGAAACATGTACGCAGTTCAAAATTCGATGACCGATGGTTAGATGGCTACAAAATCATGAAACAAACTACGCCTGTAAACTTCATTATCTGGAATGAAGAGAAACAACACCAAACAAAAGCTCACGTAAAACAAATCAAAATTGATAATCACCGGCCCATTCCGCCTCTGACGACAAATACAAGACCAGTCAGAAAGGCCACCCTAAATTATAATCCATCCAGTACAGATCCGTCTGACATATCAGAGTCAGAGACGACAGACTCTGAATTTTACCAAGACGACCGCATACCCAGACCACCCACCGATGCACTACATCGAGCAAGACAACAACGAGACTCGTCCGAAAGCGAAGAAGATATCCCACCACTTGAATTGCGTAATCGACTCCAAGACAGAGACCTGCGCATTAGAAATGAAGAAATAATGCCTCAGACGTCACACGATGACAACAACAAAACAACTTATATTCACACTCAAACTTACTCCCGCGGTGATAAATCGTCAGCTGATACCTATCACACCCCAAATTCAGGCAGTTCCAGTTTTAACACTAGTGAAAACCAAACACTGCTATACCACAAGAACAAGATTGGTCGTTCAGAACAATCAGATCCTGAAGAAACTATACCCAAGCAGATTGTTGAACCATATACCAGCAATCTTTATGAAGACGAAACGCAACAAGAAATGAGAAACTACAGTGTCAACCCCGGCACAGCTTTGTCAGACCCCAACGAACAGAATGACAGAGAAATGGTAGAATTATACGAACAAGAAACAGACATTGATACAGCTAGTTCTATTGAAACCAGTGATGCGGATAGTACATTATTTGTACCAGTCAGCTCCAGCGTCAAACGCGCCTATAAAACAGAATCTGATGACTCAATCCCTAGCAACAAGATGCCTCGTATACAGCACAACTATATCAGACGAAAGATCCGGAAGAAACGCTATCATGTTCCAAAACAAAGCCGAGAAGCATTAGCCTCATCTCAACTAGTCAAAAACTACAGTGTGCAAATTACTGCGCCCACTGTAAAAGACGTCAACGTACCACAGACCCAAGTCCGAAGAAAAATCAAGGCGAAACATATACCTGCCTCAAAACTAACAGATGTTCCAGCCATACAAACCCCTACCACAGTGAAACCATCACCGCAATCAAAAGATGTTAAGCCATCACCGCATTCGCCAATGTCCTCAGAGCCCCAACAATCAGCAAATGCAGTGTCACCCACAGCTACTCAGTATGATTCTCGCCTAAGCAGTCGGGAAATTGCAATGTTGGAGCTTGCGAAAGAATTCACAAAGCTATTCTGAAAATACGCCCCTCAAGTCTTCAATGTACATGCCATCCCATGTACGGTCACCGCGAATGTGAACTTACTTTTTAACAATGTACTAACTTTCACTTGTACTTTCGTTTCAGACTATGTTCAGATTGACAGTTATAGATGACTTTATGCCAGAAAGTTTTTTCCCAGCCATACCACTACTGATGCCCAGAAAACAATCAAGACCAGCCCATGGAGGATTTTCTTTAGATAGTATAGTTTTGTGAAATAAAAATGACAAAACAATTGATAACACACGGTGTTACGAGTTTACAGACACCCTTATTAGTCAGACAGTTTTTGATATTTAGAAGGTTACACAACCTTACCTATAACACATGAGTCACACTATTCTGTTGTAACATGGATCTACACTTTTGTAACTGATCATATTCCACGCTTCATTCACCAGACTTCTTGTCCTTGCAGATCCAGAGTCCTGTACTTTCGCATCTTAGTGCATTTTCATGCAGACACTTTACACCAGTAGTTTTTCTTACCCCATACTAATATTTCTTTGATCTAAATTATGCTAAACTCCTTTATTTTATCACCTTGATCAATCATACTGTTCCTACTATGACATCTCTTAACAGCATAAAATTCATGTCCAAAACTAGTATTGCATGTTATGCTATTTTTCTCCACAGGATTATTTATTTTTCAAATGTATATTATTATTTTAGACCCAGATGTATATTAGTACAATCAAGAATTTTAAACATTCTCCTAAAGAGATTCCATATCCCAACCTTGACTCTCTATAATAAGATTTTCTTCACTCCACTGTTACTCATCTTTGACTTACTATTTTTCCTTTCCACTATATTGAGACGACATTCTAGACTTGTGATTTTTTCAATCCCAATCATATTCATTCCTTGGAATTACAATCATGTTGTAATCAGGAGATCCTTGATGTACCCTTTCCTCGCCACTTATTGACAACAGATACTGCTACAACATTCATTCTATTCTAACCTAAACTATTACTTGCAGCCCTATTGGTTAGGATTTACTATTAGGAATATTGATAGTATATCTAGTGTTTAGTGAATTGATTTTTATCATTCTTTAGTACTTGTGATACAAACAGAAAAGAAATCACAAGAAAAGAAGAGAAAATATACAAAACAGAAAAGAAATGGAAAAGAGAAATGAAAAAAAGAAATGAAAAAGAAAAAATGAACAAGAGACAAAAGACATAAAAGAAAAAATGAAAAGAAAAATGAAAAGAAGAGAAAACATTCTAAATGGTTTTATAGGATTGCTATATGTTTATATGCCACCCTCACACATTTTGATAATGATAAGCCAATATTGTAAAACATTGACTGCCCTGAGATTAGCAGCTGAAGAAGAAAATAAATAAATCACCCTATACCAGTCATACACCCCACCAGCATGATCTCTGATACTCCAGCAGTATTTTGTTGATACTGCCTATCACAAGTACCCCAATGACATTTGCGCATGCTGAATTTCTGCAAATGAAGAATCCCTTGAGAGCATTAGTATATGCTAACCCCAGATTGAACAAATTGCACCTATTTGTTGATGATGCCTTTGCCCATGTTAAAGAAATAGCATTTGCACATGCTGACCTAGCAAATGAAATACCCCTTTACAGCATTTGTATATGCTGAACCCACATTGAACACCCCATTACCGGATGATAACCACTAATGACACATGAGATGAAGAAGCAACTGGTTATGTATGATGAAGATGCCATTTTATATTAAGGTGAAACTTTATGTTGTCACAGCTGAGATTTTATTGTAATGTCTATGCACAAAATCCCCCACATTAACATTGGAGGAGCAATAATCTTAGTCTTTCGTGGATACGAGATAAGACAAGGAGATAATGGAATATTTTATGAATACCATGGACATGGAACAAATCAGAGCAGATGATAGCTGCACACATGAGGACCAAATTTGAAGTCATTATTGAAGGATTATCAATAGACAAGAGACAAATAGATTATGATAATCCCATGGAACCACAGGTACTAAGGACACAAAATGGAGATTAAATAATGAAAAAAAAAATAATGACTGAATAATTACTACGCCCAGAGGTAAAGGAAATAGAGATACATCCGCATTTTCGGAGAAGATATCTCTTTGATTTTTGCTCATTGCCTTTGTAATATGAACATGGTTGTATAACAAATGACTATTCCTTATCACGAATTACAGAATGTTGTAAGATAGTTGAAATAAATTGACGATTTAATATACTCATAACATACCCAGAATTACAGGAGAGAAAAAAAATAAATGATTGATGAAATTGGACGTACTGAGATTTGCTCACCCCGAGGATATTGGATAAAAAAAATAATGTTATCCCAAGGACAGACATGTCACAGATATATCATGGAGATATTATGACATAAGAAAAGAATACCTAGATTGGAAATGCAGCAAACTTTGTCAACGACACCATGAAATAGACCCCCGCCCCACACTTAAGATATAACTGACGGACGGGATTTTTGTATTATAAGTACCATAAGTCACCCATCTGGCTGTAGTCAGCGGATGTTACAGGCACCACATAACTCTGACTAACCTTCGACCTGCGAAGGCAGAGTAAGTGTTGAAATCCTGAAAATATGTACAAAAGTATTTTACCTCATATTGCGATAAAATTATGAAAGTTTTGTTGATGTTTACAAATGATTAGTCGATGTGTTGTTGATAAATATATTGTTAGATGTCATACATTGAAAGTCAATACTGATGAATTCCCAGTATAAACAAGAGGACCAGGAAAGATCCACACCTATAAAATATTGGATTTATAAAAAAAAAAAAATAAAGGAAATACTAAATGGTATACAAGGATAAACAAGTGATAACAGATACATATTGTCAAGGATACCAGGTTATTTCAAAAATAAATGAACAAGTACAAGTAATGAGATTTTTAATCATTTTATTTGGTACATTGTAATTGCTTATCAGAATAAATTGTTACATTGAGGTTTGAAAATGATTATGTACAGGTCTGAAATTGTTTCCCATATGCAATAATAAATAACAAAAGAAAGCATGATGGATCACCACGGATAAATTAACTGACTTATACAATTGGATCGTCATTGGCAAAGATGATGTGGCTATTTTGAAAAAAAATGGGAATACTTTCTACTGCAATATACATGGAGTGCTTACTCAATAAATAAGTTAGGACCAAAACTTATTTGAACCACTCGGAGGACACAGAGATAGAATTAGGTTTTCCCCCACAATGTCCAATACAGTGTGTCAACTATATTGTTGGAATAACATGCATGTGGATTATGATAATGAAATAGGATATTATTGTTCATGTTCCCAATGTTGCCACTCCCCATATTTTTGAATGATGACTTAATGAATATTTTTGTTGGTCAGGGTTGCCAATTTAAAAATGTGATAAAAAAATGCTGGATAGTTAAAAAAAATTTTGAAGTTGATGTCCATCCCTAAGTTTTTATAGAGAAGTTGATCTCACATAGATATAGGAACCCAGTTTAGGAATTAGTTTAAATTTTTCCGAATTATTTTTAGACTTAGAAAAATTTTTTGAACTTTAAATTTTTCTGAACATTTTTTTGAACTTAAGAAATTTTTGGGATAAATTTTTTAAGATTTGATAGTACTCAAATGTCTCCCTACGGGATACATTTGCAGGGCCCCGGGATCTGTATGTAACCGCGTATACCGTGAGTCTTCAGATACAGATTATATTAACATATAAAATAAATTTTTATAGAAACAAGATTAAAAAATCTTGATGCAGATGTTTAATTAGGCCAGTTTAGCTTCGAAACGCCGCGCATTTTTTTAGGCTAAGCTTCGCTTGTATAGTTGCGTTGGTCACGTGATTTGCAACCAATGGTTAGGCTCAGTCCTTCTTTCCCCGGAATGAACGAGAGACGAAGCCATTTTTTTGAGCAGTCATGAATTTAGAGCGGTCGAGAGAAGACATAATTCTTCTTGCTCAGTGATATTCTAATAGAGGAGATTGACTTCGCACAATTAATGCAACTGTGTAACTTCGAAATGTAGAATGTTATGTTTTGTGAATTCACGAGAACCGTAAGTAGTGCTAAGAATTGCATGCAATAACTGTTAGAGCCCACAGTCATAACTGAAACAGAGCTACGCTCGAAAACTGGGTAAAGAATTGTAAACCCAGGCATATATTTGAACCTTTTACCAAGGATGAAGGTCCTTAAGCTGAGAGAACGTCAAACTAAGGAATACTAATGAATAAGAGAAAGTTTGGCTCTTCATTGAAATGAAGAGATAAGAAAAACGTCGTGAAATCTAGACTACATTAACAAATAAACGAAGGAACACTAGAAGGATAGAGGAGCCACGCCATGTTTTTGCAAGTTGAAAAGATCACCGATTGCATCATTAAAATAATGCGTTGACTTTTTATGCTTGTTTTATTAAATGTCAACATGCTATTGTGCAAATTTGGTGTGGTTACCATTTGACTTAACCCAGTTCTTGTTGAAAATTGAATAAACATTTGTTTCATTGAACACAAATGCTGTTGACGAATCATATGTTTGCAGTTGGCCATCATACAAATTATTAAGGGATCATACCAAAGCTAATCGCTGCAGGTGCAACACAAATAATAACCATCTGCTCTAAAAAATAAAACATCATAGAGGATTATCCCCGAACCTGGTTAAGTCCTGTAAGACTGTAGAGAGCAATCATCACCTCTAGCAGGCTAGCTAGTCATCAAAATCTAATACTCTCGATTTGAACAGCAACCCCCACTACCCTACCCGGCCACATGTTGTTTTGCATTCGTAGGACATGACCGATATATGACCATCGACTTTTCCTTATATATATATATATATATATATATATATATATATATATATATATATATATATATATATATATATATATATATATATATATATATATATATATATATATATATATATATATATATATATATATATATATATATATATATATATATATATATATATATATATGTATATATATATATATATATATATATATATATATATATATATATATATATATATATATATATATATATATATATATATATATATATATATATATATATATATATATATATATACAGATGAAAGTCAATTACATATCTATTAGAGTCAGTTATATAACTGGAACCACCAGGCCTTTACACCCCTCCATTTTAATATAATCCTTGTTCAGAGTTTCATCTTGATTTTGTTTGTTTTTTGTTTTTTTGTTTATTTATTTAACGTATTAGCATAATTGTGATTGTCTCTATTTACAATGATTTGACAAATGTGATGCCACTTTCTCATCGGCAGTTGTTCATATTATTTGGAATTGAAAACAATATATATCTCCTAATTATAACCCATCAGAGGTTGAACCAGAGCCGGATTAACGTAGTAGCAAAAGTAGCATATGCTACGAGCCCCGCGCTTTTAGGGCCCCCGCGCCAATAAATATGTACATAATTTTTTGGTCATGTTCTAATACGAGCGTTAAACCAATGATCTTGTGATTTATGCCATCTTTAGCGCCTTTTCATGTGGTGTCACGAAATTGTGAGAGAAAGAGCATAAGAGGGTGACTTAGTCTGACTCTTCATTATTTTTATCTTAACTGTTTGCGGACGGAAGCCATTTAAGTGGCGTTGAAAATTTGGTCACGTTTGGACGGAAGCCACTTTTTGGCTCTAGGCGACTGCCCCTCTCATTTTGTTTCGTTCTTTGTGAAATGCATTTGCATTAACAATAAAAAACTAGAGTTTAGGAAACGAAAACTTCCTGTTTTAATTGAGGTATACGGCGTGCCCGCACTCTCTTTCGATCTTGATTAAAATTTCTTGATTTGTAAGGTTAGAAAACTCAAAAAATGAGCAGTAGACACAGAGATATTGGACGTAATTATGCTTCTGGAAGTGAAAAACGTAAAGCGAAGGAAGAAGAAGAAAGAAGAGATCAACTGGTGATATCAAAAACACGTAAGCTGACAGAATATTTTGATGTTCATGGTGGTGGTACTCTTACCGCTGAAGCTGGAAGTACAGGAACAACTAGTACTAGTGCAGGCTGTGCAGCAGAAAACATACAGCAAAACCCAGTATACACTGAGTCTGAATGTGAAAGAATAAGTGAAACGAAGAAGTACTCTAATGATATTGGTGACTGGCCGAACAATATAAATGACCGTGAGCGTGAATATTGGATATCCAAGGGAAGTGAAAAATGTCAACATGTTGATAGTGCTTTCTCTTTATCCGTGCAATTGTATGACACTGAAAAGAAAACTTGATACTGTCAGAAGTCTTATTTTACACATATTCACAAACTTACAAACAAGCAACATGCAAGAAAATGGTTATGCTATTCAGAAAGTAAAGGGCGCCTATTCTGTTTCCCATGCAATCTTATGAGTTCAGAATGTTCATCAAAGTTTACTGTGGAAGGGTTTAATGACTGGAAAAATGCAAGCAATCTATTGCGTCGACATGAAGGAAGCTCCTCACGTAGACAAGCTTTAATTTCACTGTTGATGCGTAAAAACAAAAGGTGAACGTGTCGATTCCCAACTTGTGAAACAAATGGACATTCAAGAAAAGTATTGGCACAAACTTCTAGAGCGAATAATTGAAGTTGTGAAGTTTTTAGCAGAACGAGGCCTTTCATTTCGTGGCAGTGATGAAATTGTTGGGTCCCCTTATAACGGGAATTACTTAGGGTTGTTAGAATTACTGGCCAAGGTTGACTCTTTTCTGGCAGAGCATATAAGTACTCATGCAAACAAAGGATTTGGACATACATCATATCTATCTAAAACAACGTGTGAGGAATTCATCAATCTGATTGGATCCAGCATACTGGATCACATTCTCTGTGAAGTGAAGAAATACAAGTATTATTCCGTTTCATTGGATTATACTCCAGATATATCTAATATGGACCAGCTGACTTTGACTCTGCGCTATGTTTTGCCATCTGGACCAGTTGAAAGATTTGTGACATTTTTCGATATGGAAGGTCATAGTGCTGAACAGCTTACTAAAAGTCTACTTAATTTTTCAAAGGCAAATGACATTGATATTAAAGACTGCCGTGGTCAAAGTTATGACAACGCCAGCAACATGAGTGGCAAGTTTATAGGATTACAAGCACGAATTAAAGAGATGAATAAGTTTGCGCATTACATTCCGTGTTTTGCACATTCACTAAATTTGGTTGGAAAATGTGCTGCTGAAGGTTGTCAAGAAGCAGTCATTTTCTTTGGATTTGTTGAAATGCTGTACACCTTCTTTTCTGCTTCTACCTACCGGTGGGGTCTCCTTTCTACTGCATTATGTGCTGGCGGTACTCATAATAAGTCCCATTAGCCCTTTGTGAAAAGACTGTCAGATACCAGGTGGTCCGCTCGGGCAGATGCAACAAAAGCACTTTTACACAGCCTTTCTGCAATAAAACAAGTCTTGGATGATATTTCAGATAACAATGATCAGAAGGCAGAGTGTCGTCAACAGGCTCGTGGTCTACTTTCAACCATGATGAAGTTAGATACAGGAATAATGATCATACTGTGGGATCAAGTATTACAGCGTTTTCAAATGACCAGTGCTTCTTTGCAATCTTCTGACCAAGATTTGAATACAGCTTGTGCACTCTATGAATCCCTGCGGGGGTATATTCAAGCTATGCGGTCTACTTTTGCAGACATAGAGCAAAAGGCCAAGGATCTGACTGAGTGTGAACATTATCAAGAACAAACTCGAAGAAAACACAAACGAAATCGAGAGTATGATGATTTCAGTGGTTCCAGCACACTTGATCCACTTGTTGAATCTCAAACGCCTTCTCAGCAGTTTAAAAGCCGAACATTTCTTGTCCTTATTGATAGCTTGCTCTCTGCCTTGTCAAAACGCCAGAAAGTTTATCAAAAGTTGAATTATGTATTTGGATTCCTTCGTCAGTTACAGTCGTTTACACCTGAAGAGGTGGTAACGAGATCATCAAATCTTATTAAATCATATCCGGAAGATCTGGAAGAAAGTCTTTGTGAAGAACTTGTGCAGTTTACAGAACTGTTGAAAACTGAACTTGCTTCTCATATTGGCACTACTCTAGACCTTGTAGAGTTACAGTTTTACCGTTTGATAATTGACAATTCTTTGGAGTCTTGTTTTCCAAATGTAGAAATCGCCTTGCGCATATATTTGTCACTAATGGTAACCAACTGCAGTGGAGAACGATCATTTTCAAAACTGAAACTTATTAAAAATAAACTAAGGAGCACCATGGGTCAAAAGAGATTGAACAATCTCACACTAATGAGCATTGAACATAAACTTCAGCGTGAAATCGATACATCCTATATCACCAACAAATTTGCTCATGCTAAATGTAGAAACATTAATATTTAAACAATAATGTTGACTGTGTTGTTACTTTTGATAATGATAATAACTATGCAAATTAAAAATGTATGTGTTCAAATATATTTGTGTTGTTTTATGGTTTTTTTTTAAATATAGGGCCCCTTTCTTAACATATGCTACAGGCCCCGTACTAGCTTAATCCGACCCTGGGTTGAACAGGATATTTTTCTTCATTAATTTAAAAAAAAAAAAAATCTTACTCGACGCTTATTCCCGCTACTAACCCAGGTATTGTCGACAAAAAATGGCGTCCACGTCGTTCAGCCTCGTTTTCGATTCTGACTCAGTTGACATCACTCTATATAGAAATACAGGGCACTAGTCAATATGAACACTTGGCACTCTAGAAATCCTGCTTGTGATCTCTAGGAAAATATGTGCTGAATTTGTGCGGATAGCACATGCAAGTCTGTCGTTGACTTGTAAATAGCGAACTGGCTACCTGAGCCACAGTTCCCGGGCGAATACGCTCTCGTAGTTAATAGGACTGTCACCAGACATGTCATATGCAATAAGAACCCGTGGTTTCTATGAAGATAATGTACTTCTTATATCTATATCTATATATATATATATATATATATATATATATATATATATATATATATATATATATATATATATATATATATATATATATATATATATATATAAAACTGTTCTCTAACGAACGTACATGCTGCAATCAGCCATCACTGGGTGAGGTACACAGCTCCTACCTTGAGCTTACATGTATCTATCAAACTCCAATAGAATTCTCACGTTGAGATATACATAATCAATAATTATTCCACATACATGAATAGAATGGCATGGGCCACACACACACACACCTCCAGAGGGCAGAACGCCTCTAGTTCGCTCAAAAGCGAAAATCACACTGACTGTCCATGTGTTAAAGACTTCACTTTACTGTCTGAGATTTATGAGGAGGGAAAGTGACATGTTCTTTTCCCAGCTATCTTTGCCTTCCTGTCACGTGACTGATAATTTATTTTACCATTTCGTTCCATATGTTATTAACTCTTTTAATGTTCTGTTTTCCTAAACATTTGTATTCTTCTTTTCTATCATTTTTTCACCTTTTCAAACCCCACCCAACGGTTGGTTACGTTTGGCTGGCCTTCAGAGTAGAAATTCCCACTGGACCAGTGTCGTAGATTTTTGATAGGAGAATTAAGACTTGGGTTGGTCCCTTCTGAATAGGTTAGAATAGGTGATAGACACAGTGAGAGTTAGTAAAAAGAAATAGAATTTCCACAAATGAGATGATAGACTGTGATATAGAGGCTGTCTCTGAAAAATCGAGGAAATCTTCTCTCTTTCACCTATCCTCTACGACAGTTTTTAAGGCGTCAGACAGTCTAAACACAGATATATATATTACATATATTTCTATCAACTCACGGGCACGCACATACACGTGACGACAGTTAAACACACAGACGTGGGAAATCTATAACAATGAATATATATATACTAGAACGAGCTGACCAACGCACTGATTTAGTTCAAGAGAGATTTTAATTATCATCTAAAAAATCTTCTCACAACACCTAAAAAAAATACATCAAGGAAAACATATACAAATAGTCATAAAATTCAAGAAAATGCTACAAGGATGATAGCCCCGTTATGATCTTAACTCTATGTTTAGCCCACAGCCCCGTTAGGATGACAGATGATGGCCCAAAGGGTTATAGATGCATATCTTCTTCTTCTTCCGTCCTTAGCCAAAGACCGACCAAGCAGTCAGAGGCCATCACGCCTTGTGGCGTCTTAAGGGCAACAGCAGATTGATTTTCTCTGTTGTAGTTTCCCATCACGCCTAGCGGCGTCTTTAGGGCAACAACAAATAGATCCATCTGCCATTGTTTCCGTAATCGGTGTGACAAGCCAACGGGTGATCAGCCCATTGGGCATAGATGCATATGGTTAGGGTCTAATATTGTCCCCTTTCTTGAAGGTAAGAACTGACTTATGACAGCAGTATCTATTCTAAAGGAACAATTAAATTAAGCAGCATGTCTTTCATAAGGACAAAGTACAAAGTGAGTGCATTAAACAACGAACATCCTTCCGTCACTTTCACTCGGTTCTTTCATCCGGATACCCAGGCTTTCGTGCTTACCTAAAAACTTGAGGTTGTTCACCGTCTGGCGCAACCTTAGGACACTTCTCTACAGTGAATCTGGATTCTTTGGATAAAGCGAATCCCAGCTCTGCAACTACAGGTTTCTTCCACTGTTTTCGAGGAGCGTTCACTTCACCAGTTAAATTTTAGATTTACTGTTAATGTCACTTGAATCAGGTTTGATAAGCAAGTTTAAACGGGCACACAGAGTTCAGAAACACGAGGATTCCCTTAATTTGGAAAAGATGACCAGTGGACAACTGCTCTCAACAGATAGTCTTGGGTCACTATCCACTCTTTCAATAGTGTCGGAAATGTTAATGTTATTTCTTGTAATTATTCTCGCCGCCAGGCAGCATGTACATTTAAATTTGTGGAGCAATATGAACTGGCTCAAAAGCCCAGTATATATTTCTAGTCTTTAGAAACCGTTAGTGGGATTGGTATTACTGTCTATCTCTGATGGCACATGCACTGTCAGACCAGTGTTACTTGGAAAAAACCCACGTGGTTAAAGATAGGAAATGTCTATGCTTCTCACAAGTATGTCTCTTTACTAAACGCCGGCAAGTTGGGTTCACCCCAGTATTCACTGAATGAAGAAAAACAACATATAATATACTATACAGAATATGTACTTGTTATAATCTTACATTTTAAACGGCAAGCCTACAGCTTGACTTATTATTATTAAAACTTCCCGTAACGTAAGTTATATTTAAATCAGCAATCCTCATGAATTAGGAACACGTGCGTATTCCGTCACTATTCATGAGGCTTCTAGCATTTATACGTTAGTTTAGAAAATATTGTTCTCGTCTGATTATTTAGCAGTAAAATTAACTTCATTATAGCTACATTGTTGTTTAAGTTAGAAATTATAATTTTATTCTGCTTTCCACTGTCACTCGTCACTAGAAAATAATACAGACTTAATGCATTAAGCGCTCAGCACCAACTCTAGCTAGTGAAATAAAATTAAGCAATTTAACACTTTAGACACTACACAAAATACTAGATAAATAATATAAGATCTACCTCAACACAGAACTACTAAGAACTAAAACCACTTCGACCAACTAATTGCTTCTATCACAGAGATTCTTAGGGCTCGAACATAGGTTGTTCTAGTCTAACTGCGAAATTACTGAGTGCCTGAAATCAGGTTTCCAACTCTAGTTATATCGATGAAACGGACAAAGATGAGACGCTATTTAGAAAATCTCAAAATCATCTCCCCTTCTCCTAACACTTTACGTCAGCTTAACGCATGTCGTAACTGCCATCAGTGACCGAGAGTGCGCGTGTCAGTTGCAAATCTCAGACAACCCGTCTGCAGTGCGGAGCGCAATTTCACACTTCGCCGGACTATCCCGACGAAAACTCATGAAGTTGCTGCAAAAGGTAGACAATCCGTCTGCCTGCCATGTCCGACGGAGCGAATTCTCACACCCCAGGCCCAGAAATCTGGTCGGGCAGCGCTCTGACCGGGGAAACTGCAGACGTTCTGTCTGGCGAGAACCGTATATTCACAGCTATCGTTCGACCGGCAGAGACTGACATCTACGTAATACCATCACTAGTGCGATTCTCAGTTTTGAGAAAAGAAACAGGTAAACGTTAAGGATGGGGAAGAAAATATGTTTTTCGCAAACGAATGGATGCGAAAAAATACAGGAAAATGTAAAGAAATATAGAGGATACGGGTGGGAGAAACAAAGAAGAGGGTATAGGCAATTTAATGATCATAACCTATGAGACAACCAGCAGACGGTCATATAACGTAATGTTATCTAAACTGCACCTGGCGTTTGCCTGATCAGAAGAACGTCTGTTACGCTTAAAGTGTTTGAACGAGCGAAAGACGGTTTCTGTGAAGACACGGCTTGTTAGCAGGGACCAATCTTCTGCGGTCGGTAAACATGTTCTGATCTTCGATTCAGTGGAGATAACGACCCGCTGCGGTCTGTGTGGTTTTGCCTTTAAACGAGTCAGAAACCATAATATTATGTCTATCGGGGGGAATTTTCTCAAGTTGTTGCTTCTGAAACCTTTTGTCTTACTCTCGATTACGTCTTTCGCCGAACATCTGTAGAAATATACAGGCCGGGGGGAGCGTCCTTTGTAATCTATAAGAGTAGACGGGTTTAATAAGCCAACACACTCGTGAATATTCCTGGCCCGTAGATGACCATATGAGACTTAGGCAGAGTTAGCACGGCAGTACTAGAATGTGTTTGCCTATGTTCTAGTCATTTTCGGGGTGAGTTGACATATCTTATAATTTTAATATGATATATTCATGTTAGTTTTATATATCTGATAGGAAAGTGACTTGAATTCATTTCTGAGGACTTCTCCTAGTAATTTAGTTCAGTGATAATGTAGCGCTGTCTACGGCCTTAGTTAAGCGGTGCTTAAACTGTTACGGTTTATAAGGGGAAATGATAAACTTACAATAACAGATACTAGGCGTAGAATCAGTTCATACTCGTACAATGCTTACCATTGGGTTAAGAGTCAGCAAAATTAACTGTCATTTCTGCTAGATAAGGTCAGAGGTGTGGATCATTCACTTAACACTGAATTATAAGAGAAAGTCACTTATTCCTTTTTGATAGATATTTCTAGTGGCAAGGGAGAATCATTTTATGCTTACTTGTATGGCTAGGCACTAGTCTATAACTTTCACAGAAAGCAGTCGCCAGGCATAGATATAATTATATCTTATGATTCAGCCACAATTGTATTATTATAGCAAGAACATTGCACTTTCTATGTACTCATTTTGTGGAATGTTAATATATTTCCCCAAGGGGACATATGATTTATTTGTGTAATGTGACATGCTGTAATCTGTTTATGTAATTCATTTAATGTTGTAAGATGAATAAGCATATCCCTTTAACTGTAACTACAAGGTTAGGTTTCCTGTATGTTTAGTTGGAAGAAGAGGAGTAGGTTGTTGCTGTCAGAACGATTACTGACAGGTACATGGGTGTACAAAAGATATTAAGCCTATGCGGGCACATGCTATAATTGATAGAATGGAAAGAGCGGAGCATGACTAGGTTATAAAACATTAGATTGATTTTGTTGTTGCTTGATGTAAAGGGTGTCTTTTTGGGTCTCAGTTTCAGGGAGACCGAATCGCTAGAGCAGACTCCAGTCAGGCGAAGAACGTCATGTTCTCCTCGATCTAGAGGGTTTCGGAATACCGCTAGCGTCACGAGTCGTCAACCCCCGTTCCTGAATCAAAACCCCTTTTGTCAACGCCAAGTAAAGCTCACGCAGTGCAACGAGCCAACGCTAAATCTGGAACCACCTAATGCAGTAGTAGTTCTCTACTCGCCCATTGGATTACCAGTCAGAGCATTTCGGCTTCCAGAATATCAAAATTGCCCAGAATGTCTATAGCAGAATCTGATATCACCCGCCTTTGTGTGCCTAAACGGGGCACTCAGCCAACCCACAGTCAAATCAGCCCAAACCGGATTTAATGCCAAGCAGAGTCAAGCGCCGGATAAGAGCGAAATGGACCGTTTGTCCTCAAGTAACTTCGTCTGGTGTATTTCTGGGTTTATGTAGAACTTCGCACGTAGGAGCGGCCAGCAAGAGAAATAAACAGCGTCTTCCAGCCCCTCACGCAATTCGAGGTCACCAACGTTTAGCACCACCAAGGAAAGTTTTGTATTTCACTTCATTCATCTTGAAGGATATTTACTTGAAAGACATTGGAGCTATTCCATTTGGTCCCACGAAAGCGGACGGACTGTAGCTCAGTTAGTTTATTTGGTCAGCAGGAGATAGACAGTCTTCCAGTCCCCATCGCGAAATCAGGGGTGCCACCAACAATAGCGACTATAGTGGATTTATACAGGTCAAGTCCATCACCCATGGAGTATATCTTTACGTAAAAGACACTGTCGGAAGCATTGTACTTGGTCCCACGAAAACGGACAGACTGTCAGACAGTTTATTTCATTTCTCTGTGTTCTACAGGTTTTATGGCTGGGTGTATGTGTGTGTTTGAAGATGTGTATTTGCATTATTGTGGTTATTGATGATTATTGATGATTATTGATGACTATTGATGATTATTTTGATTATTGATGTAATTTTATGTTGTTGGTGATGAAATGCATTATTTTCATACATGCTTCTTCATTTAATAAAGTTTACACATTTATTAATGCGCTGTTCACGACCCTTCCATCCATAATTAACTTGTTTTAGCTCTTTACTATAATCTCTATGTTTGATAAGAGAAAATAGTGAGAGCAGGGGGTGCTTAGACAGTAAAAGTGAGTTGAGGCTTGGAGAGAGAGATCATTTTGATAAATCTTCTTCCAGGTTGTCTCAAGTCCATCTCCTATTTACACCTTTCTGTGTGTGTAATCTATAACTCTGTCAGTCCACTATCCCTTGTCGATTTCCCTACTATTGTACCACTCGACAAATACTCTACACTTTACTCAACCACGACACTTCCCTAAACCAAGAGCAAATTCAGTTGCCAATTAACAGCTGGGGAGATTGGTTTTTGAACCCTGTAAATTTCCTCTACAAACAATAGCTCTAACCACTCTGCCGATCAAGGCTCTCCTGAGAAGATAGCTAAGTAAACAAATATTTTAGCTGAGTTAAAAATAAGCCAAAACACAAAACAACTTTTTAAAATGTATTTCCAATACAGAGAGCAGTAAAGATCGTTAATCATAAGAAATGAAAACTTGAATTATGAGTTGCCGGAGGATTGTGTGATAACGACATTTGAATGAGATTAGATCAAAGCGACAGGTAGATTAATGCACGTACTTTACGTATTGTGTGCCCTCTCACGCACGTGTGTGTGTCTCTCCCCCCCCCCCCTTCTGTTCCAAAGAAGATTGGGGTTGCCACTGTTTTGTAAACCCCCACACAAGAAACCCTGTATCAAAGTTCTTCTTGTGCTCTTGCAGTGATAGTTTATGTAGCAATATGTTTTGTTATTGTTAATCAGAATCGTCATCACTGCACTCCGGGCAAACCCATAGGTGCTCAGTCTCCCTCAGCAAATGTCGAAAAGTATGAATGCTAATTGTACCTGTAGCACGCTGGTTGTACATACGACGGATGCATCCTCTCTCACGTCAATCTCTGCTAGTCCTACGTTTGAAGCCAACATCCAACAGTCTCAGTCTGGTTGATTAATACATTGCAGCGTCATTATCTAGCAGGCGATAATTAATTGCCCTTAGTATCTCTCTATTATCCTTATCCACTGTCCCTACTATAGGTGCTCTCGAGACCAGTCTGTCAGATCTCTCATTGCCACGTACCCCTGCATGACCAGGACAGTAGATCCACACCAGTTCTTGAAGACTTGAGGATTCTATTGATGTTTTCCATTCTTGCCGCAGCTATCCGTTCTGAACTTTCCGAAGCATGGCCCGAGAGTCTGACAATATAACTGACATGGTTGGTGGAGTTTCAGACAGCCACCTCAGTGCTGCAGTAACAGCCTCTACCTCCATTCTCATGCTGGAGGTTGTCGTCATGTAGGCTCCACTCTATTCAGCAACGACCCTGGTAGCGCAGTGGTTAGCGCACTGGCTTCCTAGCTCGGTTGTCCGTGGTTCGATCCCCAGTTGAGGTGGGATTTTTTTAGACCACAAACGGCTTCGGGGTCGACCCAGCATCATGAATTGGGTACCAGAGCAACTCTGGGAAGGTTAAGGCGGCCGGCGTGATGCTGACCACATCACCCCTAGTGTGCCGATGGTCAAGAAAATATGGGCCTAACACCAAATTCCCAACATGCCTCAACGGGCGTGTGACGGGATCCTTTACCTTTTACTACAGACCCATCAGTGTACACACAATTTACATTGTGAGATTGTTAGCTCCATGCACGAGATCACTTTGGTCGTCACTTGTGACATGTGCGAGTAAGCAGTGGTCATATTATTTCTACTTTAAGCAGCACTCAGAATTAATTTACAATCAATCTCTGGAAATATTTCAGACAGAAAAGAAGGGCGTTTCCAGCTAATGTGGATGTCTCAACTCCACCACCCCCACCTGCTTACAGAAAGCGTAGTGATGATGTCTTCCTTGGGTATGACTATAATTGATGTAATAATGGTGTTAATTAGTGTAATGCACCTATCTATCCATCTATTTATCTGTAATCTATCTATCTATCTATCTATCTATCTATCTATCTATCTATCTATCTATCTATCTATCTATCTATCTATCTATCTATCTATCTATCTATCTATCTATCTGTCTGTTCTGTCTATCTGTCTGTATCTATCTATCTATCTATCTATCTATCTATCTATCTATCTATCTATCTATCTATCTATCTATCTATCTATCTATCTGACTGCGTGCCTGTCTGCCTGCCTATCTATCTATCTATCTATCTATCTATCTATCTATCTATCTATCTATCTATCTATCTATCTATCTATCTATCTATCTATCTATCTATCTATCTGTCTGTCTGTCTGTCTGTCTGTCTGTCTGTCTGTCTGTCTGTCTGAACAAAGTTCAATATTTAATTCGGAAAGAAAAGAAAAATCATTTTAGAAATATGGTTCAGAACAAATCAAATAGTAAGGAAATATGGAAGGCAATTAACACCTTAGCGAAAAAAACGTAATGCACCAGACTCATTCTCTTCCAACACTTCATTTACTTGCACCGACTTCAGCAATCACTTTCAAGCAGAAATAAACAGTCTGAAATCCACAATACCACCTTCCTCTAGTGACTTAGACAAACTTTCAGCATTCTGTAAGAACAAATGTACAAACTCAGTTCCACCCGACATTCCTTTTATGACAGTTAATGAAGTGTATAACTATCTTATTGGCCTTAAGGATAATAGCTCATCAGGGCTTGACGGAATTAGTAATCGAATACTGCGTTACGCCGCACCAGCTATTAGTGATTCACTAACTTTTATATATAATCAATGTATTGCTAAAAGTTATTTTCCTTCGGCCTTTAAGATTGCCAAAGTATATCCTCTCTTCAAACCTGGCTCGTCAGATAACAGTAATCTTGGTGAATTGTTACGGTATATGATATTAACGCCGTCTGCTAAAGGTTACCAGACGTGCAATTGTAAAGGTTAAGACATTTAATATATTGCGATAGATGTTTCAATTACTGAACGCTTCATACACGATCGATTATGACGTGTATAGCGTTGTTTAGGACACAGTCGGTAACTAAGAAACGCTACCCTTTGTTACTTGACCGCCAAGCTGAATAGCTGCGTTTTTCTAACCTTCCAATTTAATGGCAGGATATAGCCATTTTATGTGCATTTTTGATGGATCAGGGTCAGTCCTAGAACTCAATATGAGAGGGAAATTATTGGAGGTTAGTATTTAACTAGAATCCTCAGAAGGATGAGAATAATCGTCAAATTCTTATGAATTATTCAGACTCGCAGTCTGAATAATTCATAAGAATTTGACGATTATTCTCATCCTTCTGAGGATTCTAGTTAAATACTAACCTCCAATAATTTCCCTCTCATATTGAGTTCTAGGACTGACCCTGATCCATCAAAAATGCACATAAAATGGCTATATCCTGCCATTAAATTGGAAGGTTAGAAAAACGCAGCTATTCAGCTTGGCGGTCAAGTAACAAAGGGTAGCGTTTCTTAGTTACCGACTGTGTCCTAAACAACGCTATACACGTCATAATCGATCGTGTATGAAGCGTTCAGTAATTGAAACATCTATCGCAATATATTAAATGTCTTAACCTTTACAATTGCACGTCTGGTAACCTTTAGCAGGCGGCGTTAATATCATATACCGTAACATAACTATAGACCAATTTCTCTTTTATCATCGCTTTCTAAACCACTAGAAAAACACATACATAAAGCAACACTACATTACCTAGTTAGCAATGACTTGCTAATTGACAGTCAGTCAGGGTTTCGACAAAAGCATTCATGCCACACAGCTCTAACTAAGATGATAGACAACTTGCACCTAAACATAAATAACGATAACATATGTGGAGCAATCTTTGTAGACTTTAGGAAAGCATTTGATATGTTAGATCACGCTGTTTTAATAAGAAAATTAGAAACAATGAAAGTTAACTTTAAACTAGTGACATTACTTAAATCGTTCCTGTCCGACAGACAGCAAGTAGTGTGGTACAATAACTCCTTGTCAAGCCCAACTATTATTGACACTGGTGTTCCTCAGGGTTCTATTCTCGGCCCTCTACTTTTTTCCATTTACATAAATGACCTTCCACTACACATCGAGCACTCATCCTGCGACCTATTTGCCGATGACTGTACCATTTATACTAGTGATAAAAGTTGCAACACGCTAGAAATATTATTACAAAGCGACACAGACAATCTTATTAAGTGGAGCAATGAAAACTGCATGCAAATAAATATCACTAAAACAAAATGTATGATAATATCAACTAGACAAAAATTACAAAACTCGCCGAAAACAACACTTCAGCTCTACATTAGAACCTCTTTAATTGAAAATGTAAATGAATATAAAACACTAGGACTCATAATTGACCAACATTTAAGTTGGAATTCGCATGTACAAGCACTGACCAAACAAACGGCACAAAAAGTTTACCAGTTAGCTAAAATCAAACATTTCCTAGATGAGGAGACACGAAAAATGTTCTATACATCCCAGATACAAACACATCTAGACTATTGTTCCACAATTTGGGATCGCTGCACCATGTCCAACACTAAAAGACTCTATTCATTACAAAAACGTGCAGTGCGCCTAATTTCAGACAAAAACCTCACATAGTGTGTAGACGCATATACATATCTTAACATATTACCACTAAGAAAGCGCCTTCTCTTCAACAAAGCCAAATTTATTCACAAAATCTTGTCACAGAATGCTCTAACGTATCTGTGGCCTATTTTCAAATACAGCGGAAGACGCAGTCAACGCTTAAATAAATTACATATGCCCAAGCCTAGGCTCGACTTATTCAAGAAAAGTTTAGCTTTTTCTGCTGCTCATCTGTGGAATACTCTTCCACACGACTTAAAAAATACTCTTAGTCCATATTCATTCAATCACAGACTTTTCAAATACATCATGAGTGCAGATTATATGCCACCCTAATTTCGTTATGTTCTTAAATAATTACATAACATCATATGTAGGTTTTAAAGTTAATTTTGTCCTGTTTAGTATAAATTATGATATGCATCTGTAAATCTGTGTAACTGTTATTGTACTGTTACAATGTTCGGATTTTATTTTATTGTACTTTTTTGTTATTTTATTATTTAAGTAACATTTAGGATACATTCATTTCATTCATAACCCTCCACTCCCAAAGGAGCATAGGCCTTCAACAAACACATGCCAAGTCCTCCTGTCACGTGCAACATTTAGGATACGTGTGAGAATAAATGGATTAACTATGGAAGAAGAGAGAAAGGAAGGGCAGAATGTTAGACGGGCCTGCGTGCCCAATTCTAAACCCTTTGAAAATAAAGTTCGTTCGTTCGTTCGTTCTGTCTGTCTGTCTGTCTGTCTGTCTGTCTGTCTGTCTGTCTGTCTGTCTACCCACCTACCTACCTGTCTATATAACTATCTATATATTTGTCTGTCTGTCTGTCTGCCTGCCTATCTCTGTCTGTCTGTCTGTCTGTCTATCTATCTATCTATCTATCTATCTATCTATCTATCTATCTATCTATCTATCTATCTATCTATCTATCTATCTATCTATCTATCTATCTATCTATCTATCTATCTATCTCCATCCGTCCATCCATCTCTCTATGTCTAGTGTTTGTCTACTTCTTTATCATCTCTTATAACCCTCGTTTTCTCCAACCTTGCCGTTTCCCTTCTTTCAATTGCTACTCTTTCCCCATCTCCATACCTTCACAGACCTGAGATCCTGGAGCCTGGCATGCAGTCAAGCGTGAGGTATGACGACAGTCCAGACCACAATGGCAGTGGAGTGCAGCCACTTCTCTTTCACCGAAGTTACGACGGATAGCGGATGCCTCATTTAAACCCAGAGTTGACGATACGGCACTTGACATTTGAGTTGAAGATTCTTATTTTCATGTTGGACTTGATTTCTCTTGTTCTCCATATGTTTTCCAATGCAATGAATTGAAAGCTACTATTGCTTTTTGTATGCTTATTTTGATATCATTGTCTGTCCTTCCAACTCTGTTTACCGACAGCTATGTTCAGCTGAAGAAATTTGCATTTGGGCTTCTTTCAATTTTTGGATCAACATATTTTTGTGAACAATTATTTTCTAACATGAATTATATGAAAAGCAAATTAAGAAGCCAATTGAAAGACGTGCGTCTCTAGTCATGCCTGAAAATGAAAAGAACAGATTATTTACCAAATATTTACCAACTTTGCAAGGAAATCCAACAGCAAAAGTCTCATTAAATTTGTTTACTTTTCATTTCTATATTTTATTTTATTATAATGTTACATCTTATCTGAATATTCGTTACTGAAAAAATTGTATTACTTATTGTGTAGTAAAATGGCATTTGAAAAATTATGTTTATTATATAATATAATATATATATAATTGTATGAGAGATACAATGTGATTTTTTTTTAAATTTTTTTTTATGCGGCTCTTCAGTTTTTTAAAATGGATACAAAATTAAATATTTGGCTCTTAGTCATGGAAAGGTTGCCGATCCCTGACTTGGCATAATGTTTTTGGGTTAATTATACATAAGTGCGAAAATAAAATTAGTAAAATTGTTTGTGACAATATGAACTTTGTCTTGCACAATGTATCAACCGACAGATGTTGAAAACAAATATGCAGTATTAATTATAGAAGCTTTATAACCATATAAAGGTCTCTGCTTTTTTTGTTTTGTTTTGTGGGCCGTAATTTTCAACTGAGAAAGAGTAAGACCATGTGCACACTGAAATGATCAGTTTTTCTTTTTTTCTTCTTCTTCGTACACTCTTAGACGCCTCCTTGAATATTTTGAAAGAAAGCAGTGATCAGTTTGAAGATTGAAACTGTTTGTATCTCCATAGAGGTTTCCCGGGAATGGTACAGATGACAGCCGTGCTTTCTCTGTTGCTCATATTTTGGGCATCTTTGAAGCAGATGTTTAGCAGACATTTTATCAGTGCTACATTTACACTCATAGCTGGTTCCCATCTTTAGCTTGCTGAATAGATGATATCCCAGTCTGTTGTGGCCCGTGTGGAGTCTGAAGATTTTCACTTATTCTCTTCTGCTGAGCTGGTAATATGCATCATTTTGTGTGTCCTGGATACTCTGCATGCCATTTGTTTCTGTATCTAGTTCTGATAAAACTCTTTGCCTCTTCGAAAGTTATGCTTGTATTAGGTTGAGGTAGCTTTCCACCTTCCTTTGCTAATCTGTAAACCTCTTCATTGCCTGGGATACTACAATGAGATGGGATCCATTGTATCTCAACCGTTTTGAATCATTGACATAGTTTGTGGAGCACAACTAATGGCGTTGCAGCTACTGACAGTGCGTCTGTGAAGAAAACAACTTGTTTCTCAGTAATTTCCTCTGCCATTAGAACCTCTGCTGCAGTATTTAAGGCCTCTGCTTCTGCTCTGAAGTTACTCGAGAATGTTCCTGTTGCTACTGAACTTTTTTTTGTGCATTAGTGCTTAAGCACAGAAGCACATCTTCACCTCCATCTTCTGTTGCATTTGTTACTGATCCATCTGTGAAATGATCAGTTCAAAGTCGAAGAAGACATAAAATAATCATGACGTGCTCTACTGATGTTAAAGATGTTCTAATCTTCACATTATCCGGTTAGTTTACAGGGATCTGAGGACGATGTCGTATATGGTATACTGGGCGGGGCACCAGTGGTCAGATCGCTACAGTATGATGAGGATGGTCTATGGAATATTGTCAAGAAAGTCTCCAGAAATTGGCTCGTTAAGAAAGAAAGAGACCTATTCGAGATATGGCGAACGCTTTACACTAGATAGTGTTTTCTAATAAATCATGGAAGTTTTATAAAACACTTAACACAGACAGCACGAGTGATAATTAAATAATTAGGTAATGATCAACGTGGCTATACAGTTTATTAGTTAAACATATACACATATAGGGTTAGTAGAAAGTGAACAGGATGATAGTGAAAAGACAATTCACACACAGAGATGAAATGTAAAACATGTAGTTAATTAAATATGAGAAGGAAACTAGGTAAATAGTGAAATGATGATGCGATATATTAAGTGTTACCACACTGATGACCACTCTACACTGACTACGAGTCTTTCTAATTTCCTCCACTGAATAATTATGCAATGGTATGCAATGACTCCCAATGTGGATGTATTAACGCCGTGTAGGTTATCTACAAGTCGAGTACTTATTGATGAAACTCACGTGTAGAAAAGAGAATTTGTAAGATATAATGTCTTCCAACGGTTGGAAATCTCTCTAGCGTCGACAAATCGTTGACTGTTGTTTCAGGAAAATGAATGCTGTCTGAATTTGAAAAGGTACTAACAAGACTGGAGCTGTTCACGAAATTATGTACTGGTAACAAGTATTTTGTGCAATTAAGCTTGCTTGAATGAAGTTACGTCGTGCAATACACGATTAGAGTAAATGAATTCACTTCATGCACAGACGCATTGAGTATCTGAACTTCGTTCAGACTGAAAGCTTTAGCGTGAGTTGAACTTGGTATATAGACTTATCAACTTGTGAGAGTAGGCGATCTTATTTCATGAAATACGCTTGTAAGTTGAACGTGATATGTATTGGAGAACCAACTTCTGCAAGCTTTAACTTGACGCAGGCGATAAACTTTTGAACTTGTTATATATTGCGAATCAACTTGTGAGCACCTGATGAACAGATGAATAAAAGGCTGTGCCACCGACATATTTAAACGCGGGCATAGAGTATTTCTTGTAATTTAGGACGTATATGAGGTTCTATCTTGTGAATTCTACTATCTGGACTTAAGCTTTGCTAGCTTCTTTCCGATTAGACGCCAAACGCGTAATGTGTAGACTCAGATTTCTGCAGGACTGAAGACACAAAGTAGATTCACAAGTTTCACATTTAATATCAATAGTTGACTTTCTTTTTATCTTATTCCTCACTATTGCTTCGTCATAACTGATCATTCTAGTTAAATATAATGAGCATGAAATTGTGTGCCCATGACAGTCTGCAATGAAGATCTAATAATTTAGATGAAGGTGAAGTATATAACTACGAATTGCTTCTTTATAGTATAAGTCTGAAAGGAAAAATCTTTTGGTCGATCATTAACGAATAGACGTAATGAAAAATAAAAGTCTTTCGCACCTTTAGCTATGATGCTAAGTGCAAAAAGCAATATTAAATAATGAAAAACAAATTATTAATAACTTTTCTAAAATTTAGTAACCTCATTTCCCCTCCGCAAATTTCTTAATAACATTATATAAAATCAAATTCCAAATGTATGAGTTGTAAATCCACACAGGAATGAAATTATGAAACAGGCTGAGAACAGGTTAAGCTCTCGGAAACTCGTCCACTTATGCTCCGAGTGTGTTGGTAAAACCGTACTGACTTCAGCAGAGCTTCAGGTTAATATTTTTGGGTTGCCAATGTGTGATAATACTGGGGCTGTGTCCTATGACTCCGCCTTACCTCTATTAATTCCTCGTTCATCTTGTCATGCGACGTCTGCATGCTCGCGCGCGAATTCTTTGCCCGTTAATCGCTAAAAGTGGGTGGGCTCTCGTTACCAACTCTTCGCCTCCTTGCTATGTGTTCGGTGACGAAACAAAGTTGCATGATAAGACAGTGTATGTGCTCCTTTGTTACAAAGTAACCTTTCACTTTGCGGCTCCTGCCTGGCGCACCGTAATATTATTTCTTTATCGTATGTCGGCTCCCATTAAGTTTCTGCCAAAACACAAATCTAAGCATCTTAGCTGCCATAAAAAGTCAGTCTATCATCTCGTAACACGCAATCCTGTGCGTGTCGCGAGTCATTTGTTTTTGACCGCTCAAGCGGCTGGCCCCAGTTGCATAAAAATGTGGGATGGATGTTGCAACGTTTTTACTCTGTTGCAACCGGTTTTCTCTTTGCAGATTGTTATTAAATGGTTATAGAATGGTTTGTAAAAGTTTCTTTTCTTCTTTCCACTCTAATGAAGTGTCAGTCTGTCTGCTCTGTAAGGAAGAGTGGTGTGTTGTTGAGATCAGGCATGCTCCAGTCTACCCAGCTGTAAATGGGTAACTCACCCTAGTCCTGAGTTAGGGAAGGCAAAGGCTCCAGGGGAAGCAGGCCCTAAACTGGTCACTCCAACCGACGCAGGATGGTGTATGTATGAAGTAGAAGTGTAGAGTGTGATTACCGCGAATGGTGTACTGTTCGTGTGCTGACCAATATAACCACTCATACACTTGTGTCTACAAGGCACCAATGCAGACTGCAGGAATCTTTGTTTACTCAATTTATTCAGACGTACACACTGGGACATACGAGTACATCATGGTATGTTGACAATCAATTTGTAGGTATACATAGCAGATCTGAAGTCATGACACATTCAGAAATAATGGGCAGTACATCAAAAGTTCAATGTCATGATACATTATGGCCGCATCCCCCTATCTGACTAAACGCGTCAGTGAAGGCAGATCGGTAAATAACTAAGGTTACTTGACGTCCATAGTTTGTAGCATATATTATGAAACCACGAAAGAGGGGGTTTCTAGCAAGATTGAGATCTCCCTGTCACTGTCCGATAATAGGATAAATAATCTGTTCTCTTGGCAGTGATCAAAACATATGATGACCGAAATCTAACATGGCTGCCTCCCTGAGTTGTCGTTCACTCATTCATAGGAAGGAGAATATAAGCCAGAGTTAATTTATAATGGGTATATAAATGATTTCATAAATGTTCCCATACAGCTCTACGATGATCAGGTTAATTCACGTAGCCATAACCGCTGTAGGAAAGTCTGTCATCTTTGTCGATACAAAACACGACCCTAGCGATACGAAGCACAATGTTCCATCTAGGTCGAATCGACATGAGATCATCAAAATAGGGTCTGGCAATACATGGAGTCCGAATTATACATTGTACCGTACCTTAGGAGAGTCTCTAACATAAACTATAGTAGAGATACCATCTCCTTTAGAAGAAAACCACTCCATGAATCGTATTTCCTTAAGAATCTACCAGCCCTTTGAAAAATGCGTACCCGCCATTATCACGGTACATCGGAACTCATCACGACTTGTCAAGACAACTCATACTTCCGCTAGACCGGAATAATAAGAATCTAGTCCCACCTACCCATCCAAAATATACAATATAGGACTGATTCTACTTGTACTAATAATATGTAATACATATGAATTCATGCCATAAACATAATAAGCAAATTAATATATTTTCTGGCCCTAAAAAATAAGTACAAACGTAAGAGCAATCCATGCGCCGGATCAATATCAAGAACGATTACTCCTATAATCAAAGTGTGAATCAAACATGGATTCTCTCGCTTTTACCATAGACAGCATTTTCATACACAAATGAATGAATGTCTATATTTTTCCCATATTAAATAGCCATATCGATTTTTGTAATATGTGCGTCAAAATATGCACGCAACAGATTACCACACCCCTCGGGAAAAAAAAAATGGTACATTTTTTTTTTGAAACACATCTAGGAGCAACATACAATAGGCTCACAACGCACCAATAACAATGCGCCAGTATGATAATCCATAAGTTTTATGACCTTAGAGAAAGTAAACTTTCTCTTAAGTATAAATATTTCCAGAGAGGTCGTCACCAACGCATACTACAATATTAGCAATGACGATTGGTACAAGTTTCCACATTAGTTTATACATAAATTTCATCTAAGATATCTTAACATCATGATCATCAAAGACGAAAAACATTGAAAGATCAGCGGTGAATAAATATCAATGAACCGCTAAGTAGTGTTACAATCAATATAATATATATAACATATGTGTACACATTTCAACATAGAAACAACTGTATCAAAGTTGTATAACAGTTATGAATCATGTGGGCATCTAGACAAAATATCTGCCATCACATTTTCTGACCCACGGATAGCTCGCACCGAAAAAATGAAATGGCTGTAGAGCAATCGCGTATCGCGTTGATCTCGCGCTCTTCAGATTTTTACTCTGAATAGCCGTAAGAGCTTTCTGGTCAGTTTCCACAATGAAATGCGCGCCCTGAAGAACTCTTTGCAGTTTAAGGATTGACCAAACCATAGCCAATAATTCACGGTCTAGGACCGAGTAATTCTTCTCTGCGGCATTTAATTTCCGAGAAATATACATCACAGGATGCAGAGCTTCCAGAGTACTCTTGCATTAGTGCAGCTCCAATCCCCGGTGGATGAGAGCGTACACTACGAAGAATAAATGTCTTATCCTTAGAAGGCAATGACCTGAGGATAGTGATGAAGTAGAAAACATAGTTTTAACCTTATCCAAAGAGGATTGACATTCTTGAGTCCAAATGGACTACATTAGGAGACCCTTTCTTTAGCAAGGAAGAAAGAGGTGACATAATGGAGGACAGATTCGGGATGAATCGTCCATAAAATTGTATTAGACCTAAGAGACTTCGTACTTGCTTTTTAGTCTTAGGAATAGAAATGTTAAGTATCTTACTTGTATTATGGTCTTCTGTTTTTAGGAACCCATGACCAACACGGTGTCCTAAGAAAGATATTTCGCTAAAACCAATACATGCTTTCGATGGTTTCGCTGTCAGGTTATGCTCGCGTAAGATAGACAATAGTTCATTTATACCATTATAGTGATCGTTCCAAGTATCACTGAAAAGACAGATGTCATCAAGATACGCAATGACATCTGAGCGATGAGATAGGATTCGACGCATCATGCGTACAAATATAGCAGGGGCGTTCATAAGACCGAAAGGCATGAAATTCCATTGGAATAGACCCCTAGGCGTCGAAAAAGCAGTAAACGGTTTGGCGTGTTCGGATAGTGGAACTTGCCAATATCCCTTAGACAAATCGAGTTTAGTAAGGGGAAGTGAGAATTCGATAGTCTCGTAAGTAGCTCTTCTAGTAAAGGCATAGGTTCAGCATCGAATTTAGTCACTTGATTCAATTTGCGATAATCCACGCAAAGACGTATGTTATTTTCTTTTTTCCGTACTATAACCATCGGCGAAGAATATGCTGATGTGGATGGTTCAATAATTTTTAACTCTATCATCTCATCTAACTCTTTCTCTACCTGTGCTTGAAAATGTATCGGGATAGGATACGGTCTGACTCTTATAGGACTATGGTCAGTAAGAATAATGTCATGTTGAATGACATCAGTTTGACCAGGAAATGTCAGTAAAGGACATCCTGAAAATTTGTTTCTAACAAAGTAGAAACTTGTTTCTGCTCTCCTGGAGATAATTCTGGAGAAATTGCAACATCTTTCTATGATTCATTAGAGTGAAGAGGAATCATTGGAAAAGGTAAATTTACATCCGAGAAACTCGTTTCCTCATCTTGTATTACTGACAGAGATGAGTACTGTCCATGTTGGACTGGAAAATCGTCCGTTGCCTGGAAAACAGGTTGTAAATAATCAGGACGTTCATGGAATTCCGTGAGCATGTTGATGTGGAAGGTTTTACGCTTCCCGTCAATATCGACGATATAGGCAACATCGGAAACTTTTGATATTATATCGTACGGACCTTTCCAAGAAATGAGAAGTCTATTTTCCCTACAAGGTAGCAAGACAAATGCTTTGTCACCTGGACAAAGTTGTCGCAAACATCTCTTTTTAATTGGCAAATTCCCTTGCCTTCTGTTTCGCAAATTCAGAGGAAGCAGTTGCCAATTTGCATGCTTCAATAATCTTGTGTCTAAGTGCGATGACATATTCATAAGAGGATTTTGTGTCATCGACAATATTATCAGCAGTTATAAGATCATGAAGTAAGGACATAGGAACCTCCGCGGTTTCGCGCCAAAGACAAGTTCAAAGGGAGAAAATCCTGTATGTTCGTTGGCGACCTCTCTATATGCAAAGAGAGCCGCGGGTAAAACCCTATCCCAATCCTGAGGATGATCTTCTGTTATCTTACCTAGTAGGTTTTTCAGAGTTCTATTCAAACGTTCCACCATCCCATTGGACATAGGATGATAAATACTACTCAGCGATCTCTCTATCTTCAGAGTCGACATTACTTGAGACATGGTATCCGATATGAGTTGGGTACCATGGTCGGATAATATTTCTGCTGGAAACCCCAGACGAGAAAATATTAACCAAAGAGCATCTGCGACATCAGCAGTAGTTATGCTCTTTAGAGGAACAGCCTCCGGCCAACGTGTGCACATATCAACACACGCCAAAATAAATTGGTGTCCTCTAGCAGACTTTATCTTAAATGGACCAATGATGTCTATCGCCATTTTTTGAAATGGCCGAATGGAAATGTCTGCAGCCTGAATAGGTGCATCATGGCGTGGACCTCTGGATTTAATCTCTTGACATACTTTACAAGATCGACAATAGATTCGTATGTCCTTATTCACAGCAGGCCAACAGAAAGATTGAAGAACTCTAGCTTTAGTACGGGAAAAACCCATATGTCCAGCACACTGCGAATCATGAGCGTGCTGTAAGATTTTAACTCTCATATTTTTAGGCACAAGGATTTGAGAATGAATGGACTTAGCGGAGTCTTGTACCATACTTACAAGTACGCCATTCTTCATCGTAATCCAAGATTTACGATTTGTATCCTTATTCGGATCACCTTTTGTTGCCAGAGTAAAGAATTTCTTTAGAGTAGGATCATCTTCCTGCTGTTTGATAAAGGAATCGTGGGAAATCTCCAAGGGATCATCTTGGGATTGCGAATCATCATCTTCGAAATGTG
This sequence comes from Oreohelix idahoensis, assembly GCA_024509875.1. Lineage (NCBI taxonomy): Eukaryota > Metazoa > Mollusca > Gastropoda > Stylommatophora > Oreohelicidae > Oreohelix > Oreohelix idahoensis. The sequence continues at coordinate 64,434 of JAMPIV010013620.1, forward strand.
GAGATTGTGGCGGATTTCGAGCTTGAGCCCTAGTGATTACTGCATTAGCAGATTGCATATTAACATTTTCCCAATTAGAAATTTGCTGTGGAGTGCATTCTTTCACTCCCTGAATGCGACCGATGATAAGATCAGCGATCGGATTCGGCAAGAGACATGCTTGCACCTCTCCTGTAAAGAAAGGCGTAGCAATATTGATAATGGCAGTGGAGTACTTCTCCAATGTGCCACCAAATGTTACACATTTGACTATATTGCCTGTAGCTCGAGAAGGATTTACGAGTGATTTCCTCACTCCAATGGTAGTGCACCCCGAATCGAAAAGAATTGATACCGGAGTACCATCTATTAGGCCCCTATTAAAGACAAGAGCACCCCTTCCATTATGCGCAATTGACGCATGGAGAGCGGGAAGCGGGTGACCGCAGCTTAAAGTAGACACTGTGGTTGGATCGAATAATGTTTTGCATTGCGAACACTCAGATGCTCTAGCAAAATCGAAAGCGGAATTTGCTACACTGTTGGAGTCTTTTTTATCATTATTCTGATTATCGGTGTCGTGGAACTCCTGTTGTGCAGAGTTAGCCTGGTAATAAGATTTACCATGTCTTTTGTGTTGTGATCTACCTCGGTTATAATTGTCTCTATAATTATTATTGCCTCTGTTATAACCCCTATTTGGGTTTGAATCATAATATTCATGATCATAATCATCACGCTCGTTATATTGAGTATCCCTGTAATATTGTTTCTGTTGTCTCCATGAAGCACTTGGGTAGTTCCTATAGCTACTCCCTTTCCGAGAATTTCTAACATTATGGGTACCCCTCGCGTGTCGAGGACTATCAGCCCGATTCCAGTTCTTCGAAGAAGAACCCTGATTTGAGTGGTTATCTTGGTTTTGATACTTATTCCAATTAACCTTTTTATCAAATTTATTTTTAGCTCCTTGGAATTTGTGTGAGTAATTCTGATTATATTCTGTTGCCGAAGCAACTGGCATACTCTCTTTAATGTTAGAGTTACTAAGAATCATGTCAGGGTGTGCCGTGGCATACTGGTCACAAAATTCTTCCATTTGCTTTATTGTACCAGGTTTACGCTCATGTAAGAACTCTAGGAATGATTTATTTACAGAAGACATGACCTTGTCTCTTAGCAATAAATCCGTAAGACCATCAAATGTTTTCTCTGTTTTGGATAATTCAATCCATCGTGAAAGTGTAATTCGTGCTTTTGAGATGAAATCTGAGAATTCTACACCTACCTCAGGTCTCATTGTTTTAAACAAAAGACGGTAACCTTCCTCAGACAGCTGATATCTCTTTATCAAAGCTGCCCTAACAGCATCATAATTATCTTTGTCGGCCTCTTCAACAAAATATAACTTACTTAGGGACTCCCCTTTTAGATTTTCAGACAACTGATTCACATACTGTGATTTGTCAACATTATGAGATCGACAAGCCCGTTCAAATCTAGAAAGCCAAAATGTTATGTCATCACTGGTAGGGTTAAACGCTGGTACCTTGACCTTGTACACAAAGGGTTTACCATTACCACCAGATGCCTGATTAACATTACTCATACATGTCAATTTTAATTTCTCTAATTCAAACTCATGTTCTCTTATTGCTTTTCTCTCTTCAGCTTCTCTATCTAATCTTCTCTGTTCTGCAGCAGCTTCTAATTTTTTCTGTTCTGCAGCAGCAGCAACTTCTAATTTTTTCTGTTCTGCAGCAACTTCTAATTTTTTCTGTTCTGCAGCAGCAGCAACTTCTAATTTTTTCTGCTCTGCATCAGCTTCTAATTTCTTCTGTTCTGCCTCAAATCTCCTTTCCTCCACTTGCATCTGCAATTTCTTAAGTTCAGCAGCAGTATCAGCTTCTTTTTCTAATCTTTTTTCTTCAGCTAGAGCTTTCCTTTCTTCTGCAGCAGCTTTTTTTTCTTCTATTTGAAGTTTTCTCTCCTCAGCCGCAGCTTTTTTTTCCTCAGCAGCAGCTTTTCTTTCTTCAACAGCAGCAGCAATTTTTTTCTCTTCTGCAGCTAATGCTTTGTCATATTGAGCAACAGCCCATTGTTCTAAGTCTTTTCCAGTCTTATCAAGAGATTTTCCTTGTGCAATAAAATAATCTAATGTAGACATATTGTCTTCTTAAATCAGAAACCTGAAAAAGTAAATAAATTACCCTAACTCACTTTAATGAGAGACAAGTCTATACCATAGACTTAGTCTTAGTCCAAACTTGTATGGTTTATAATAACCAATGATAACTTGAGTACCTGTGGACAACAATAACTGTATCTCAAATACTGTGGGGACAAGCCTTACAAAGGTCTTGTATACCTCAATGTAATCAAAGATCACTTGAGTACCTGTGGAAAAAAATATTTCCCTTTACCAATCACTTTGGGAGACAAGCCTTACAAAGGTCTTGTACATTTTGTTTTATAACAATAACAATCATAAAGTACTGATCTGTACTATACTATCAGTGTATACCACTATACGTCATATGTCAACTAAAGACATTACAAAGGACAAACAAGAAAAGACAATATGAACACATTTGCAGAGATCAAATTAAATTAAATAGGAGAAATGAAAAAAATGATCACAGAAACCGTGATGATAACTATATAACAAGACAAATAACGCCACAGTGTATAAACATAAGGGTGTAAAAAACTGAAATGAAAGAAAAGATGAGACCTACAATTATACAAACAAATCAAACAAAACTAAGGAACACAAAATTATTAACAAAAACAACGAAGAAAAGAACACCTCATCACAACTAACAGAAATAGCAGCAAATTGTTGCTAACAAATTTCCAATTAAGAAAATGTGTACCTATAGAATACTAGTACCAGACCAATGTCACTCGGCATACCTTGTACTAGTCACACAGAACATAAACTAATTTAATACATAACAAATAACATGTAAGCATAAATAGCATATAGCATACAATATAATTTATGTCATGAATGGAATGTGTTGCAGGTATAGTGTTGTAAAGCAGGCACAGTTTATTTTAATACTAATAACTTGCCACTTTATTCAGTAATAGATTTAATTTTAAACTATTACACTGTCAATTTTTTCTCTGTTGAGCATATGAAGATCCAACGATGAACTATGCACTTTATGTTCAACAACACTGTGATTCTTCTGTACGTTGAGAAATGTCAACAATACTGCTCCAGATATTTTCTACACTTGATACCACTGTCCTGTGTAATACTGTCTGTACAGCGAAAAAAACTGTCAACAAGCGCTGACCTAGATACAGCATCCTATCGGTAATACAGGTCAAGCTGACATCGACTGTATAGCTGTCCTACTGGTGTTGATGTGTTCAAACAAATGTTCTTTCAGCTGTAAACTGTGATTCTCAACACAAAACTGCGTAAGCTGGACCCAGGAATCTGGCTCGCCACTGTAAAGTTTCTTTTCTTCTTTCCACTCTGTAAAGTGTCAGTCTGTATGCTCTGTAAGGAAGAGTGGTGTGTTGTTGAGATCAGGCATGCTCCAGTCTACCCAGCTGTAAATGGGTAACTCACCCTAGTCCTGAGTTAGGGAAGGCAAAGGCTCCAGGGGAAGCAGGCCCTAAACTTGGTCACTTCAACCGACGCAGGATGGTGTATGTATGAAGTAGAAGTGTAGAGTGTGATTACCGCGAATGGTGTACTGTTCGTGTGCTGACCAATATAACCACTCATACACTTGTGTCTACAAGGCACCAATGCAGACTGCTGGAATCTTTGTTTACTCAATTTATTCAGACGTACACACTGGGACATACGAGTACATCATGGTATGTTGACATATCAATTTGTAGGTATACATAGCAGATCTGAAGTCATGACACATTCAGAAATAATGGGCAGTACATCAAAAGTTCAATGTCATGATACATTATGGCCGCATCCCCCTATCTGACTAAACGCGTCAGTGAAGGCAGATCGGTAAATAACTAAAGTTACTTGACGTCCATAGTTTGTAGTATATATTATGAAACCACGAAAGAGGGGGTTTCTAGCAAGATTGAGATCTCCCTGTCACTGTCCGATAATAGGATAAATAATCTGTTCTCTTGGCAGTGATCAAAACATATGATGACCGAAATCTAACATGGCTGCCTCCCTGAGTTGTCGTTCACTCATTCATAGGAAGGAGAATATAAGCCAGAGTTAATTTATAATGGGTATATAAATGATTTCATAAATGTTTCCCATACAGCTCTACGGTGATCAGGTTAATTCACGTAGCCATAACCGCTGTAGGAAAGTCTGTCATCTTTGTCGATACAAAACACGACCCTAGCGATACGAAGCACAATGTTCCATCTAGGTCGAATCGACATGAGATCATCAAAATAGGGTCTGGCAATACATGGAGTCCGAATTATACATTGTACCGTACCTTAGGAGAGTCTCTAACATAAACTATAGTAGAGATACCATCTCCTTTAGAAGAAAACCACTTCATGAATTATATTTCCTTAAGAATCTACCAGCCCTTTGAAAAATGCGTACCCGCCCATATGAATTCAGGCCATAAACATAATAAGCAAATTAATATATTTTCTGGCCCTAAAAAATAAGTACAAACGTAAGAGCAATCCATGCGCCGGATCAATATCAAGGTTTCCATGACAACAAAAGTTACATTATATTTGACGCCTGTGTCTACTGTTTCCTCAATAATAACTATTTCTGTCGTCAAAACTTGACCTGAATGTTTACACGTGGAATGCCAGTGAGTTTTGATGTCCAGGACGGTAATGAACAGCATTCAAATCTATGTTTGGCGAAGATAATGATTAATTCTGAACCGAAGTTAAAATTTAATAATTTATCGTGAGTCCGATTTACGATTGAACTTAATCACTGTAAATCCTGAAGTACCTCATCCTTGCGTATTCAATCTAATTGTAGATAGCTACCCTGTAGCATATCTTCAAAAGGACTTCCAGCGCAATTCACTTGATATACTAGCGAGTGAATAGACAAAAACACATTATCTCGACTTGGATCAAGTTTCGGATCTGCAGGGACACAACTGAAAAACGAGGTGATGCCGATTAGGCATAACAACGCAAACACGCTCATTATAATCCTCAGAGGGAAGAGAACTTGTAACCAATTGTTCGCGTTGAACTAAAATCCCCGATGAAGCGCGAAGGACATTATACATTTTATCAACATCACAATCCCATAATTGCGTAACTTAAAACGAGGCTCACAATAAATAGTGCCAAATCAAAAGTAAAACATGTCCGTAACAGTGAACACAGCGTTTTGGTTTAACCAGGGGATTAAAATGTCAAAAACGAATTCTTCCCTAGAAGGGCCCACTAGAATTCTCCCGCGTACATTGTAAAGCTAACTTGTACGTAACGATCCAGGTGTTTACCTCCAAAAGATAACGGAGGGTGGCCACAATTTCAAAGGTATGAAGATTTTGATATTAAAGGTTAACACTTAGGTAAAAGGGATCTTTCAGCTTAAAATTCAAAGTAGATTATAATAAAAAAGGATTAGATACAGAGCATTTTTAAACCCGGGGAGAGGAACTAAAGTTTACCTCAGAAGAACCGATGCATGACACAAATGTACAGGGCGATAAAGAAAAAATGACGACTTTTATCACGCCTAAAAAAACAATATAGACGTGTAATATGGGAGACGATTAACTATGAAGTTTGCGCATTGGGTACACAGCGTCAACATGTAAAAACCACTCTTGCTATGGAGATATCAACCCCTGCAAAGAGCAACGCTAGGACAAGTTTTTTGAGATATGCTCACCCTGCAAGAAAGCGTCAACTGCAGTAGAGGCCACGATGCTCTTTAGGAAACGAGAAGTAGCAAAAAAAAAGATCGAATCCGTAAACTTTGAATCACTTAGTTTTATTTCTTGTTCAACTCTCGCTTTTGCCATCCGTGGTACTGGCGAATATATACCTGCTCTATCCCTAGCTCCCAAAGCCTCTATATGCTGTTTTATAAAATGCATTTTTTGACTTTTTTTCTATGCCACGAATGTTTAGGGCTGTTCCACAGAACCGTTTTTAGATGTTCGTCCTCTGTCTTGAGGTTTTGTTTTTAGTTTTTTCATATTTCCCTGTCGGCCACACTAAAATAACTCAGCATTCTTTATAAAACATACACAAAGTCGAAAGATTGATTGCTTAACTCTAACATAAGTAATACAATTAGTTGTGAGATCGAAATAAGCAATCAGAACATAAGTTTAAGTCAAACATTACTAATTATAGAACCCCTTTTGAAGATTATTTAAACAAAATGAGCGATTCTCACATATTATATTTATATATATTGGAAAATATTGTAACCACAAATACAGATATATTAAAATAAACACTTGTTGACATCCACTATCATATTCAGTAATAACTCAATAACAACCGGGGGTATGGTTTTGTGATTTTATATTATTTTTGCTATTAGTGTCTATTTAATGCTCACGTAAAGGTCCTATTTCAAAAGCTGTCTGCATTTTGACTGGTTTTTTAATAGACACTGGTGTTTTTTGCCCATGACTGCCTAATTGATTGGAGCCACGCATCTTGACCCGGTGTTCCCATTGAGGACGTTACAGTTCACCAATGAGTCCCGTTTGACCGAATGTCAATTTTGACTGTATGCTCTTGTTGGTCACTGTCCCTCTAATTGACATTTCTTATTGTAAATAATATATATTAACTATACACAACCATCGCCGCTAGAGCCTATAAAGTACTTAGTGCAGGCTTTCCTTCCCGCTAAAGGGGCCAGCTATAGTGTTGGTTCCATACTCCATAGGAGGCGAAAATTAATAAAGAGAAGATAAGGTTATGTGGGGGGGGGAAAGCGGTGCTTTTGGGGATTTTAAAAAAATTCCAAACTTAATAATTGTTTCATCTTTTGCCTGCAAATAATTTTAACTGTGCTCTCTTAAAGTACATTTCTTTCTTCCAAGAAAAAACAAAGATTCCCTCTCTCCTCCTCTCTCACTCTCTTCACTCTCTATAAATATAAAGTATATAGATATTATATATATATATAATATTATATATATATATAAATATATATATAGATATATAATAAAAGAGAGGGAGAGAGAATCTTTGTTTTTTCTTGGAAGAAAGAAATGTACTTTAAGAGAGCACAGTTAAATTATTATGCAGCAAAAGATGAACAATTATTAAGTTTGGAATTTTTTTAAAATCCCAGCACCGCTTTCCCCCCCCCACATACCTTATCTTCTCTTTTTAATTTTCGCCTCCTATGGAGTATGGAACCAACACTAAAGCTGGCCCCTTTTGCGGGAAGCCTGCACTAAGTATTTATAGGCTCTTGCGGCGATGGTTGTGTATAGTATAGATAATATATTATTTACAATAAGACATGTCAATTAGAGACAGGACCACACGAGCATACAGTCAAAATGACATTCGGTCAAACGGACTCATGGTGAATGACACGTCCTCAATGGGACACCGGTCAAGATGGTGCCCAATCAATTAGGCACATGGGCAAAAAAAAAACACCAGATCTATTAAAAACCCAGTCAAAATGACAGCTTTTGAAATCGACTTTTGATTAAATAGACACAATGCAAAATAATATAAATCCAAAATTACTAGGTGTTTATAGAGTTTATACTGAATATGATTTTTGATGTCACAAGTGTTAATTATATATCTGTCTTTGCTGGTAAATATTCCCAATATATAAATACAATATGTGGAATCGCTCATTTGTTTAAATATCTTCACAAAGAGGTTTTAAATAGTACTGTTGACTTAACTTATGTTCTGATTGCTTATTCGATCTCATATAATTGTATTACTTATGTTAGAGTTAAGCAATCAACTTTCTTTGTGTATGTTATAATAAGAATGCTGAATTATAGTGTGCCGACAGGAAATATGAAAAAAAAAACAAAAACAAGACAGAGGACGACATCTAAATAAGGTTCTGTGGACAGCCTAAATTCGTGGCATAGAAAAAAGTCAAAAACTGATTTTATAAACAGCACTAGAGGCAGGGAGCTAGGAAGTGGTATAATCGCCTACGCCGGATGGCAAAGTACTTGAACAAGAAATAACTAATGATTCAATATACGGATTGATCTTTTTTTTTCTACTTCTCGTTTCCTAAAGAGCACGTGGCCTCTACTGCAGTTGACTTTCTTGCAGGGAGCATATCTCAAAAAACTCGTCTGTGCTCTTGCAGGGGTTGTATCTGTAGCAAGTGGTTTTACATGATGACGCTGTGAACCCAATGCGCAACTTCAAGTTAATCGTCTCCATATTACACGTCTATTGTTTTCTTAGCGTGATAAAGTCGTCATTTTCTTTATCGCCCTGTACATTTTTTCATCATCGTTCTTACTTTAGTTCTCTCCCGGTTTTTGCTCTTTCTATCATTTTTTTAAATAACTCTTTTCTAATCACCCTTTTACCTAAGTGTAACTTTAATATCTCTTCATACCTTTGATATTTCCCCACCCTCCGTTATCTTTTGGAACACACCTGGATCGTTAGACAAGTTATTGTTTGACGCGGGAGACTTCTACGTGGGCCATAGGAAGAATTCGTTTGACATTTTAATCCCCTGGTTAAACAAAGCGCATGTCACCTGTTACGACATGTTTTATGAGGTTGGCCACTATTATTGTGAGCACGTTTAAAGTTACGCATTAAGGGATTGAGATGTTATAAATATATAATGTTTCGCGCTTCACGGGATTTTAGTGAACGCGAAAATGGTACAGTTGTCTAGGATTATAATGACGTGTTGCGTTGTTATGCTAACGCATAACCTCGTTTTAGTTGTACCCTTCAGACTCCGAACTTGATCCAAGTCGGACGTGTTTTTTATTCCTCGCAGTATAAAGTGAATTGCGCTGAAGTCCCTTTTGAAGATATGCTACAGGGTCAGCTATCTAGTTAGATGAATACAAGGATGAGGTATTCTTATTTATGATTAAGTTCCGTAAATTCGGACTCACGATAAATATTAAATTTATGACTTCGGTCAGAATCATTATCTTCGCCAAACCTATGGCTGTTCATTACCGGATGACCAACTCACTGGCATCACGTGTAAACAGTCAGACATTTTGACGACAGAATATTATTATTGAGGAAACAGTATTGGACAGCGCAAAATAATGTAACTATTGAATGTCATGAAACCAAATGAATTTGTATGTTATAATAAATATGTATTTTCCTGTGGACTCTCAAGAAAGAATCGTTGTCGCTTCAATACAGTTGAATTGGTCAGATGTTAGCCACCATTCGCGAACATGATGTATCAGCACTATAGCTCACTGAAAGACAGTTTTATTAAGATCAACCAGAAGCACACGAATTAATAACCTAAAACCATTGTTGCGTGCATATTTTGACGCACATATTACAAAAATCGATATGGCTATTTAATATGGAAAAAATATAGACATTCATTCATTTGTGTATGAAAATGCTGTCTATGGTAAAAGCGAGAGAATCCATGTTTGATTCACACTTTTGATTATAGGAGTAATCGTTCTTGATATTGATCCGGCGCATGGATTGCTCTGACGTTTGTACTTATTTTTTAGGGCCAGAAAATATATTAATTTGCTTATTATGTTTATGGCCTGAATTCATATGTATTACATATTATTAGTACAAGTAGAATCAGTCCTATATTGTATATTTTGGATGGGTAGGAGGGACTAGATTCTTATTATTCCGGTCTAGCGGAAGTATGAGTTGTCTTGACAAGTCGTGATGAGTTCCGATGTACCGTGATAATGGCGGGTACGCATTTTTCAAAGGGCTGGTAGATTCTTGAGGAAATACGATTCATGGAGTGGTTTTCTTCTAAAGGAGATGGTATCTCTACTGTAGTTTATGTTAGAGACTCTCCTAAGGTACGGTACAATGTATAATTCGGACTCCATGTATTGCCAGACCCTATTTTGATGATCTCATGTCGATTCGACCTAGATGGAATATTGTGCTTCGTATCGCTAGGGTCGTGTTTTGTATCGACAAAGATGACAGACTTTCCTACAGCGGTTATGGCTACGTGAATTAACCTGATCATCGTAGAGCTGTATGGGAACATTTATGAAATCATTTATATACCCATTATAAATTAACTCTGGCTTATATTCTCCTTCCTATGAATGAGTGAACGACAACTCAGGGAGGCGGCCATGCTAGATTTCGGTCATCATATGTTTTGATCACTGCCAAGAGAACAGATTATTTATCCTATTATCGGACAGTGACAGGGAGATCTCAATCTTGCTAGAAACCCCCTCTTTCGTGGTTTCATAATATATGCTACAAACTATGGACGTCAAGTAACCTTAGTTATTTACCGATCTGCCTTCACTGACGCGTTTAGTCAGATAGGGGGATGCGGCCATAATATATCATGACATTGAACTTTTGATGTACTGCCCATTATTTCTGAATGTGTCATGACTTCAGATCTGCTATGTATACCTACAAATTGATATGTCAACATACCATGATGTACTCGTATGTCCCAGTGTGTACGTCTGAATAAATTGAGTAAACAAAGATTCCAGCAGTCTGCATTGGTGCCTTGTAGACACAAGTGTATGAGTGGTTATATTGGTCAGCACACGAACAGTACACCATTCGCGGTAATCACACTCTGCACTTCTACTTCATACATACACCATCCTGCGTCGGTTGGAGTGACCAAGTTTAGGGCCTGCTTCCCCTGGAGCCTTTGCCTTCCCTAACTCAGGACTAGGGTGAGTTACCCATTTACAGCTGGGTAGACTGGAGCATGCCTGATCTCACAACACACCACTCTTCCTTACAGAGCACACCGACTGACACTTTATAGAGTGGAAAGAAGAAAAGAAACTTTACAGTGGCGAGCCAGATTCCTGGGTCCAGCTTACGCAGTTTTGTGTTGAGAATCACAGTTTACAGCTGAAAGAACATTTGTTTGAACACATCAACACCAGTAGGACAGCTATACAGTCGATGTCAGCTTGACCTGTATTACCGATAGGATGCTGTATCTAGGTCAGCGCTTGTTGACAGTTTTTTTCGCTGTACAGACAGTATTACACAGGACAGTGGTATCAAGTGTAGAAAATATCTGGAGCAGTATTGTTGACATTTCTCAACGTACAGAAGAATCACAGTGTTGTTGAACATAAAGTGCATAGTTCATCGTTGGATCTTCATATGCTCAACAGAGAAAAATTGACAGTGTAATAGTTTAAAATTAAATCTATTACTGAATAAAGTGGCAAGTTATTAGTATTAAAATAAACTGTGCCTGCTTTACAACACTATACCTGCAACACATTCCATTCATGACATAAATTATATTGTATGCTATATGCTATTTATGCTTACATGTTATTTGTTATGTATTAAATTAGTTTATGTTCTGTGTGACTAGTACAAGGTATGCCGAGTGACATTGGTCGGACTAGTATTCTATAGGTACACATTTTCTTAATTGGAAATTTGTTAGCAACAATTTGCTGCTATTTCTGTTAGTTGTGATGAGGTGTTCTTTTCTTCGTTGTTTTTGGTAATAATTTTGTGTTCCTTAGTTTTGTTTGATTTGTTTGTATAATTGTAGGTCTCATCTTTTCTTTCTATTTTTGATTTCTTTACACCCTTATGTTTATACACTGTGGCGTTATTTGTCTTGTTATCTTATGGCAGTTATCATCACGGTTTCTGTGATCATTTTTTTCATTTCTCCTATTTAATTTAATTTGATCTCTGCAAATGTGTTCATATTGTCTTTTCTTGTTTGTCCTTTGTAATGTCTTTAGTTGACATATGACGTATAGTGGTATACACTGATAGTATAGTACAGATCAGTACTTTATGATTGTTATTGTTATAAAACAAAATGTACAAGACCTTTGTAAGGCTTGTCTCCCAAAGTGATTGGTAAAGGGAAATATTTTTTCCACAGGTACTCAAGTGATCTTTGATTACATTGAGGTATACAAGACCTTTGTAAGGCTTGTCCCACAGTATTTGAGATACAGTTATTGTTGTCCACAGGTACTCAAGTTATCATTGGTTATTATAAACCATACAAGTTTGGACTAAGACTAAGTCTATGGTATAGACTTGTCTCTCATTAACGTGAAAGAGGGTAATTTATTTACTTTTTCAGGTTTCTGATTTAAGAAGACAATATGTCTACATTAGATTATTTCATTGCACAAGGAAAATCTCTTGATAAGACTGGAAAAGACTTAGAACAATGGGCTGTTGCTCAATATGACAAAGCATTAGCTGCAGAAGAGAAAAAAATTGCTGCTGCTGTTGAAGAAAGAAAAGCTGCTGCTGAGGAAAAAAAAAAGCTGCGGCTGAGGAGAGAAAACTTCAAATAGAAGAAAAAAAAGCTGCTGCAGAAGAAAGGAAAGCTCTAGCTGAAGAAAAAGATTAGAAAAAGAAGCTGATACTGCTGCTGAACTTAAGAAATTGCAGATGCAAGTGGAGGAAAGGAGATTTGATGCAGAACAGAAGAAATTAGAAGCTGATGCAGACAGAAAAAATTAGAAGCTGCTGCAGAACAGAAAAAATTAGAAGTTGCTGCTGCTGCAGAACAGAAAAAATTAGAAGCTGCTGCTGCTGCAGAACAGAAAAGATTAGATAGAGAAGCTGAAGAGAGAAAAGCAATAAGAGAACATGAGTTTGAATTAGAGAAATTAAAATTGACATGTATGAGTAATGTTAATCAGGCATCTGGTGGTAATGGTAAACCCTTTGTGTACAAGGTCAAGGTACCAGCGTTTAACCCTACCAGTGATGACATAACATTTTGGCTTTCTAGATTTGAACGGGCTTGTCGATCTCATAATGTTGACAAATCACAGTATGTGAATCAGTTGTCTGAAAATCTAAAAGGGGAGTCCCTAAGTAAGTTATATTTTGTTGAAGAGGCCGACAAAGATAATTATGATGCTGTTAGGGCAGCTTTGATAAAGAGATATCAGCTGTCTGAGGAAGGTTACCGTCTTTTGTTTAAAACAATGAGACCTGAGGTAGGTGTAGAATTCTCAGATTTCATCTCAAAAGCACGAATTACACTTTCACGATGGATTGAATTATCCAAAACAGAGAAAACATTTGATGGTCTTACGGATTTATTGCTAAGAGACAAGGTCATGTCTTCTGTAAATAAATCATTCCTAGAGTTCTTACATGAGCGTAAACCTGGTACAATAAAGCAAATGGAAGAATATTGTGACCAGTATGCCACGGCACACCCTGACATGATTCTTAGTAACTCTAACATTAAAGAGAGTATGCCAGTTGCTTCGGCAACAGAATATAATCAGAATTACTCACACAAATTCCAAGGAGCTAAAAATAAATTTGATAAAAAGGTTAATTGGAATAAGTATCAAAACCAAGATAACCACTCAAATCAGGGTTCTTCTTCGAAGAACTGGAATCGAGCTGATAGTCCTCGACACGCGAGGGGTACCCATAATGTTAGAAATTCTCGGAAAGGGAGTAGCTATAGGAACTACCCAAGTGCTTCATGGAGACAACAGAAACAATATTACAGGGATACTCAATATAACGAGCGTGATGATTATGATCATGAATATTATGATTCAAACCCAAATAGGGGTTATAACAGAGGCAATAATAATTATAGAGACAATTATAACCGAGGTAGATCACAACACAAAAGACATGGTAAATCTTATTACCAGGCTAACTCTGCACAACAGGAGTTCCACGACACCGATAATCAGAATAATGATAAAAAAGACTCCAACAGTGTAGCAAATTCCGCTTTCGATTTTGCTAGAGCATCTGAGTGTTCGCAATGCAAAACATTATTCGATCCAACCACAGTGTCTACTTTAAGCTGCGGTCACCCGCTTCCCGCTCTCCATGCGTCAATTGCGCATAATGGAAGGGGTGCTCTTGTCTTTAATAGGGGCCTAATAGATGGTACTCCGGTATCAATTCTTTTCGATTCGGGGTGCACTACCATTGGAGTGAGGCAATCACTCGTAAATCCTTCTCGAGCTACAGGCAATATAGTCAAATGTGTAACATTTGGTGGCACATTGGAGAAGTACTCCACTGCCATTATCAATATTGCTACGCCTTTCTTTACAGGAGAGGTGCAAGCATGTCTCTTGCCGAATCCGATCGCTGATCTTATCATCGGTCGCATTCATGGAGTGAAAGAATGCACTCCACAGCAAATTTCTAATTGGGAAAATGTTAATATGCAATCTGCTAATGCAGTAATCACTAGGGCTCAAGCTCTTAATATGCCACAATCTTCACATTCTGAAGATAATGATGCGCAGATCCAAGATGATCCCTTGGAGATTTCCCACGATTCCTTTATCAAACAGCAGGAAGATGATCCTACTCTAAAGAAATTCTTTACTCTGGCAACAAAAGGTGATCCGAATAAGGATACAAATCGTAAATCTTGGATTACGATGAAGAATGGCGTACTTGTACGTATGGTAAAAGACTCCGCTAAGTCCATTCATTCTCAAATCCTTGTGCCTAAAAATATGAGAGTTAAAATCTTACAGCACGCTCATGATTCGCAGTGTGCTGGACATATGGGTTTTTCCCGTACTAAAGCTAGAGTTCTTCAATCTTTCTTTTGGCCTGCTGTGAATAAGGACATACGAATCTATTGTCGATCTTGTAAAGTATGTCAAGAGATTAAATCCAGAGGTCCACGCCATGATGCACCTATTCAGGCTGCAGACATTCCCATTCGGCCATTTCAAAAAATGGCGATAGACATCATTGGTCCATTTAAGATAAAGTCTGCTAGAGGACACCAATTTATTTTGACGTGTGTTGATATGTGCACACGTTGGCCGGAGGCTGTTCCTCTAAAGAGCATAACTACTGCTGATGTCGCAGATGCTCTTTGGTTAATATTTTCTCGTCTGGGGGTTTCCAGCAGAAATATTATCCGACCATGGTACCCAACTCATATCGGATACCATGTCTCAAGTAATGTCGACTCTGAAGATAGAGAGATCGCTGAGTAGTATTTATCATCCTATGTCCAATGGGATGGTGGAACGTTTGAATAGAACTCTGAAAAACCTACTAGGTAAGATAACAGAAGATCATCCTCAGGATTGGGATAGGGTTTTACCCGCGGCTCTCTTTGCATATAGAGAGGTCGCCAACGAACATACAGGATTTTCTCCCTTTGAACTTGTCTTTGGCGCGAAACCGCGAGGTCCTATGTCCTTACTTCATGATCTTATAACTGCTGATAATATTGTCGATGACACAAAATCCTCTTATGAATATGTCATCGCACTTAGACACAAGATTATTGAAGCATGCAAATTGGCAACTGCTTCTTCTGAATTTGCGAAACAGAAGGCAAGGGAATTTGCCAATAAAAAGAGATGTTTGCGACAACTTTGTCCAGGTGACAAAGCATTTGTCTTGCTACCTTGTAGGGAAAATAGACTTCTCATTTCTTGGAAAGGTCCGTACGATATAATATCAAAAGTTTCCGATGTTGACTATATCGTCGATATTGACGGGAAGCGTAAAACCTTCCACATCAACATGCTCACGGAATTCCATGAACGTCCTGATTATTTACAACCTGTTTTCCAGGCAACGGACGATTTTCCAGTCCAACATGGACAGTACTCATCTCTGTCAGTAATACAGGATGAGGAAACGAGTTTCTCGGATGTAAATTTACCTTTTCCAATGATTCCTCTTCACTCTAATGAATCATGGAAAGATGTTGCAATTTCTCCAGAATTATCTCCAGGAGAGCAGAAACAAGTTTCTACTATGTTAGAACAATTTCAGGATGTCCTTACTGACATTCCTGGTCAAACTGATGTCATTCAACATGACATTATTCTTACTGACCATAGTCCTATAAGAGTCAGACCGTATCCTATCCCGATACATTTTCAAGCACAGGTAGAGAAAGAGTTAGATGAGATGATAGAGTTAAAAATTATTGAACCATCCACATCAGCATATTCTTCGCCGATGGTTATAGTACGAAAAAAAGACAATAACATACGTCTTTGCGTGGATTATCGCAAATTGAATCAAGTGACTAAATTCGATGCTGAACCTATGCCTTTACTAGAAGAGCTACTTACGAGACTATCGAATTCTCACTTCTTTACTAAACTCGATTTGTCTAAGGGATATTGGCAAGTTCCACTATCCGAACACGCCAAACCGTTTACTGCTTTTTCGACGCCTAGGGGTCTATTCCAATGGAATTTCATGCCTTTCGGTCTTATGAACGCCCCTGCTACATTTGTACGCATGATGCGTCGAATCCTATCTCATCGCTCAGATGTCATTGCGTATCTTGATGACATCTGTCTTTTCAGTGATACTTGGAACGATCACTATAATGGTATAAATGAACTATTGTCTATCTTACGCGAGCATAACCTGACAGCGAAACCATCGAAAGCATGTATTGGTTTTAGCGAAATATCTTTCTTAGGACACCGTGTTGGTCAGGGTTCCTAAAAACAGAAGACCATAATACAAGTAAGATACTTAACATTTCTATTCCTAAGACTAAAAAGCAAGTACGAAGTCTCTTAGGTCTAATACAATTTTATGGACGATTCATCCCGAATCTGTCCTCCATTATGTCACCTCTTTCTTCCTTGCTAAAGAAAGGGTCTCCTAATGTAGTCCATTGGACTCAAGAATGTCAATCCTCTTTGGATAAGGTTAAAACTATGTTTTCTACTTCACCTATCCTAGTATTGCCTTCTAAGGATAAGACATTTATTCTTCGTAGTGACGCTTCATCCACCGGATTGGAGCTGCACTAATGCAAGAGTACTCTGGAACTCTGCATCCTGTGATGTATATTTCTCGGAAATTAAATGCCGCAGAGAAGAATTACTCGGTCCTAGACCGTGAATTATTGGCTATGGTTTGGTCAATCCTTAAACTGCAAAGATTTCTTCTGGGCGCGCATTTCATTGTGGAAACTGACCAGAAAGCTCTTACGGCTATTCAGAGTAAAAATCTGAAGAGCGCGAGATCAACGCGATACGCGATTGCTCTACAGCCATTTCATTTTTCGGTGCGAGCTATCCGTGGGTCAGAAAATGTGATGGCAGATATTTTGTCTAGATGCCCACATGATTCATAACTGTTATACAACTTTGATACAGTTGTTTCTATGTTGAAATGTGTACACATATGTAATATATCATATATTGATTGTAACACTACTTAGCGGTTCATTGATATTTATTCACCGCTGATCTTTCAATGTTTTTCGTCTTTGATGATCATGATGTTAAGATATCTTAGATGAAATTTATGTATAAACTAATGTGGAAATTGTGTCATTGCTAATATTGTAGTATGCGTTGGTGACACCTCTCTGGAAATATTTATACTTAGAGAAGTACTTTCTCTAAGGTCATAAAACTTATGCTTATCATCTGCGCATTGTTATTGGTGCGTTGTGAGCCTATTGTATGTTGCTCCTAGATGTGTTTCAAAAAAAAAAAAATGTACCATTTTTTTTTTCCCGAGGGGTGTGGTAATCTGTTGCGTGCATATTTTGACGCACATATTACAAAAATCGATATGGCTATTTAATATGGGAAAAAATATAGACATTCATTCATTTGTGTATGAAAATGCTGTCTATGGTAAAAGCGAGAGAATCCATGTTTGATTCACACTTTTGATTATAGGAGTAATCGTTCTTGATATTGATCCGGCGCATGGATTGCTCTTACGTTTGTACTTATTTTTAGGGCCAGAAAATATATTAATTTGCTTATTATGTTTATGGCCTGAATTCATATGTATTACATATTATTAGTACAAGTAGAATCAGTCCTATATTGTATATATTTTGGATGGGTAGGCGGGACTAGATTCTTATTATTCCGGTCTAGCGGAAGTATGAGTTGTCTTGACAAGTCGTGATGAGTTCCGATGTACCGTGATAATGGCGGGTACGCATTTTTCAAAGGGCTGGTAGATTCTTAAGGAAATATAATTCATGAAGTGGTTTTCTTCTAAAGGAGATGGTATCTCTACTATAGTTTATGTTAGAGACTCTCCTAAGGTACGGTACAATGTATAATTCGGACTCCATGTATTGCCAGACCCTATTTTGATGATCTCATGTCGATTCGACCTAGATGGAACATTGTGCTTCGTATCGCTAGGGTCGTGTTTTGTATCGACAAAGATGACAGACTTTCCTACAGCGGTTATGGCTACGTGAATTAACCTGATCACCGTAGAGCTGTATGAAACATTTATGAAATCATTTATATACCCATTATAAATTAACTCTGGCTTATATTCTCCTTCCTATGAATGAGTGAACGACAACTCAGGGAGGCAGCCATGTTAGATTTCGGTCATCATATGTTTTGATCACTGCCAAGAGAACAGATTATTTATCCTATTATCGGACAGTGACAGGGAGATCTCAATCTTGCTAGAAACCCCCTCTTTCGTGGTTTCATAATATATGCTACAAACTATGGACGTCAAGTAACTTTAGTTATTTACCGATCTGCCTTCACTGACGCGTTTAGTCAGATAGGGGATGCGGCCATAATATATCATGACATTGAACTTTTGATGTACTGCCCATTATTTCTGAATGTGTCATGACTTCAGATCTGCTATGTATACCTACAAATTGATATGTCAACATACCATGATGTACTCGTATGTCCCAGTGTGTACGTCTGAATAAATTGAGTAAACAAAGATTCCAGCAGTCTGCATTGGTGCCTTGTAGACACAAGTGTATGAGTGGTTATATTGGTCAGCACACGAACAGTACACCATTCGCGGTAATCACACTCTACACTTCTACTTCATACATACACCATCCTGCGTCGGTTGGAGTGACCAAGTTTAGGGCCTGCTTCCCCTGGAGCCTTTGCCTTCCCTAACTCAGGACTAGGGTGAGTTACCCATTTACAGCTGGGTAGACTGGAGCATGCCTGATCTCAACAACAAAAGAGAAATAATATACGGTTCGCCAGGCAGGAAGCCGCAAAGAAAGTTACTTTGTAACAAAGGAGCACATACACATTCCTTATCATGCAACCAACCATAAGCCACCGTTTGGTTCGTCACCGAACACATAGCAATGAGCGAAGAGTTTGGTAACGAGAGCCCACCCACTTTTACGATTAACGGCAAAGAATTCGCGCGCGAGCATGCAAACGTCGCATGTACAAGATTAACGAGGAATTATTATAAGGTAAGGCCGAGTCATAGGACACAGCCCCAGTATTAATCACACATTGGCAAC
>JAMPIV010013621.1:0-106338 GCA_024509875.1 Oreohelix idahoensis
GCCATGTACATTTAAACTACCACTATACGAAGTCACTATTAACATCAAAGAAGGAACTGAACGAACCTGAAGTATACAAGAAAAGGATTAGAGTATCATCCAGGAATTGACACCTCTGGCGGGGATGGCCAGTAATGATATCAACTAAATAATTTGGAAGATAAAAAGGAGAGATTGTAAACTTGAATTACGTCACAAGGCCTGCCATCTGCCACCTAGTGAGATAACACACAGTAACCAGTAACAGCACCGCGGTTGCACTACGGAGTTCGTGCACTGTGGTGAAATCCTCCTTGTGTGATCTAAGGGAGGAGATCGGAGCACTGACGGAGTTGTCCATGTGCAATGAATATGGTTCTTACAAACAAACTAAACTCTCCTAGACTCTATAAAATATTATCTGTAGAGATGTTAGTGTCTTCTTTGCTGATATCTGCTGGAATGTCATCTGGGCTCCCAGCTTTAACATCTTTAAGATGCTTTCTGCCTTTCGTATTTTGTTCCTTTTCTGGTTTTTCACAGTTAAAGTGAAACTTTTTGTATTTTTTGCTGGCTGGATGCCAGAGGGATGTGATCGATGTGATACGAATATAAATTTCGCAAAATATTACGTCTATCACTTCATTTGTTGCTCCATAGCTCTGTTCGTTATAGCGTCTGCCTAATAAGCATAAGGTTGAGGGTTCAAATCCCCCCCCCCCCCTTTAATCAGGGTAGAGAGCCAACCTTCTCGTGCCACTGCAGCACCCGCCAATTAGTGGGACTGGTGTGACTTCCACCAGTTGAGCCCGCTGAGTTGGGGAAGGCCTCTGGGGTTGCAAGAACGAAAAAACCTCATCACCAATTGCCGCAAGGGTAAATTAGTGTAATACTCGAATCCCGGGGTACGGAAAAAGCAGAAGAATCACTCTTTTATTTTGTTAAGCAATTTTTTTTCCATTCTTATTCTTATTTCTTCTTTTTCTTCTTCTTCTTCTTCTTCGTACACTCTCTAACGTCTACTTGAATATTGTCAAAGAAAGCTTTGGTTAGTTCGAGGCTATTTGCATCTCCGTAGAGTTTATCCACAAATGGTACTGGTGACGGCCTTATGTGCTTACACTATTGCTCATATGGTGGGCATATAACAAGAACAAACATAATATATGGGAGGTATATAAAAGATCTACTCTAGAATCCTAGAGCAGAGATTCCGACGCCTAGCTGAGCCACAATTGGATGAGGTCCAGTGCGGATTCCGAGCAAACCGAAGTACTCAAGACCTAATCTTCACACTCAGACAGCTGAGTGAAAAGGCCCTTGAGTATAAGAGTGAGATGCATCTTTGTTTCATAGATCTGGAAAAGGCGTTTGACAGGGTCCCCTGGAGCAAACTTTGGGACTGTTTGGCAAGGAAGAATATTCCAGCACCTCTGATTCATGCTATACAGAGCCTCTACAAGTCTTGCAGAAATTATGTGAGGACAGCAAACCATAAGTCGGAAGAGTTCAGGACCACCACTGGTGTAAGACAAGGTGATATCCTATCATCTTACCTCTTCATACTCCTTATGGACGATGTCATCAAGGCATGTAAGGAGAGAACAAGAAAGTATTCAGTGGGGTACTGGAAGATGAGACAGGTCTATATTTCGGAGCTGGCATTTGCTGATGATGTTGCCCTGATTGCTAAATCAGAGGCACATCTCCAATCCAATCTGCAAGTCTGGAAGGAAGAGCTGGAGAAGAGAGGGATGGTCATAAGCAGCTCTAAAACAAAATCCATGGTGATATCACGAGAAGAAAGAAAACATCAGATTAAGCTGGGAGAACAGGTCCTGAAGCAGGTCGACCACTTTAAATACCTCGGAGCTATTATAGACCGAAAGGGAGGCATCAAAGAAGAGTTGGCCACTCGAAAAGCAGCAGCTGGGAGACATTTTCAGGCCATAAATCGAGGATTCCTCAGCAAGAAAGAGGTTGGTAAGAAAACGAAGATGGCTGTATACCGCTCCACCTATGTCCCAGTCTTGACATACGGATGCGAGTCATGGGCAATGACTACAACCCATAAAAGCCAGATCAAAACCTGAGAAATGAGGTATCTGAGGAAGGTGGTTGAAGTAACAAGAAGAGACATGGTACGCAACCAGACGATACGTCAAGGCCTTAAATCCTACCCCCTGCAGACCCAAGTAGAACAGTCCCAATTAAGATGGTTTGGCCATGTCTGCAGAATGGGAGAAGATCGGATATCACGACAAGCATGGGAAACAAAGAGCCAAGGATCCAGACCCCGAGGACGACCCAGAGTCCGCTGGGAGGACAACATTAGACAATCTTTGAAGGATCGAGGACTAGAATGGAACCAGGCCAGGAGGAAGACAGCCGATAGGATAGTCTGGCGCTCTCTCTTCCAAACCTCTACACCTCACGGTAGAAGAGGAACGACTAAGTAAGTAAGTAAGTATATAAAAGTATTTGCTGAAGTTTTATACTTATAAAAAGAAATCAAGTTCATTGAAAGGAATCAAATCCAACGCAAAAATCAGAATTTTTAGACTCAGATTTGACATCTTGACGACAATGCTCTTGTGAGAAGCTGAAACATGGAGAACAATAAAAGCGACAACAAAAAAGTTACAGACTTTTATAAATGGGTGTTTGCGTAGAATAGAAGGATTGATATGGTACGACAAAGTCACTAACGTAGAACTGATGACAAGAAACAGACAAGTGCCGGTGGAACAAGAGATGAGAACTAAGCACTGGTAATGAATTGGACCACTTTGAAGAAACCTGGTGATAAATTACAAAGCTCTTTTGTTTCTTCTGAAATCCGCACGTTAAGACAGGCAGAAGTATATGAAACTTAAATGTCGTCACACAATTACTTCGCATTTTTGGGGATGGTTTGTGTTATCCCCAATCAGTGTTTAGGAAGGTTCGGAAAACGAAGTGCGCTCATTGAGGAGCTGAGAATGGGATAGAATCGCATTGAGAGATTGGTGGACGAGAGAGCTTGTGTAGGATTCAATGTAGAACCATAGCCGTTAAAATATATCTACGAAGACTTGTTATATGCTACTATTAAAACATAAAAAGGAGTGGTTCTTTTTCGAAGGTTAAGTGAGTGATGGCCTCCACTATCCCCTGAGAACGAGCCACCTCTGGCAACAACGTTTATGTTTTGGTAGATCATATAATGAGGAGGGCACCGTGGCAATAATGTTCATGTTATCGTAGATTATATAATGAGGCGGGAACTGTGGCAATAATGTTTATGTTTCGGTAGATCGCATAATGAGGCGGGCACTGTAGCAATAATGTTCATGTTTTAACAGATCTTATAATGAGGCGGGCGCTGTGGAAATAATGTTCATGTTATCGTAGATTATATAATGAGACGGGAACTGTGGCAATAATGTTTATGTTTTGGTAGATCATATAATGAAGCGGGCACTGTAGCAATAATGTTTATGTTTCAGTAGAGCACATACTGAGGCAGTCATTATAGCGTAGCAATAATGTTTATGTTACAATAGATAATACACCATATCGACAAG
Organism: Oreohelix idahoensis; assembly: GCA_024509875.1. Classification (NCBI taxonomy): domain Eukaryota; kingdom Metazoa; phylum Mollusca; class Gastropoda; order Stylommatophora; family Oreohelicidae; genus Oreohelix; species Oreohelix idahoensis. The sequence continues at coordinate 3,546 of JAMPIV010013621.1, forward strand.
TATAGCAATAATGTTCTTGTTTTAGTAGAGATCAAAACATGAGGCGGCTACTATAGCATTAGCAGTAATGTTCATATTTTAATCTACCATACACTGAGGCGGTAAATATAGCAATAATTTTCATATTTTAATATATCGTACACTGAGCCGGCAGATATAGCAATAATGTTTATATTTTAATAGATCGTACACAGAGTCCTCAAATATAGCAACAATGTTCACAGGCATGTCCTCAACGATCAACCACATGAAGCTGCATGGAATGCTACTCAGCACCACTCACAACAACACAGGCAACTTACCTGTGTCACCAAAGAGCCAGGCATGCCTGAATGATGACGAAATTATCATAGGGTACGCCATGACAGGATGCCCAAGATCCGACACTGCCAACCAGACCACGTAATAGTCGCTGACCTTCAGGGTTTTCCGCTTCCAGACAGACAGGCAGATGATGGCGCCATTGAGCACAACCGCCAGAATCTCTGCAAACGCATTATTATAAATTTATGAACATAAATCGACCGTGTGTTACCGCGACACTGCAACCTACAACGCATGTTGTAATAGGAAACTAAGGAGAATTAGGCATGGGATCAATTGCCCCATTCTGTAGAGTATTGTTAACACCACTAAAACTTCAACAAACAATAAGCACAGTGCAGTCCGGATAAGCGGAAGCCACTCATGCCATCTAAAATACTTCAGCTTATCCGATATTCTGCTTACCAGGAGTTTCTAACAAAGAAAACGTCTGGCCCTGTCCTGCAAAATTGCTTCCACTTAATCGAAATTCGGCTTAAGCGAGTTCCGCTTATCCAGACTGCACTGTATAAGTTTGTTGAAGGCCTATGCTCCTTGGGGAGATGAAGGGTGAGCATGTTGATAATAATAAATGGATATGTTGCATACACTCGTAAGAAATAAAGTAGAAAAGTAGACAACAGACAAATAACCGAGATGAAAGACTTGTCGGGGACACGAAACCAGGATCATTCGAACGGGTCCATCACTTCGCTACGGAAATGAATCGTGACTAACCACACTGCCAACTCAGCATCACAATAGTAGTGCTTTGTGGGCACCAGTCACTTTCACGGCCACTTCACATAACTATGGAATGCAGGACGTGGGAACGACCCAGACTAATTATAGACGCAGTCACTTCTGTAACTTTCCTAATTCGCCAGTATAGGCCAGACAACACAGGACAGGAACCGTAACACTGTGTCTACTAAATTATCCTACATATATATATATAATCCCAGCTTTTTTTGTCAGTGCGTAACGTTAAGGGGTGCAACTTTGGTTGAAAGTTAGACATTAATTATATTGTTTCCCTATCAAGACATGGAATCAGATGATACTGACTTGTTAGCAGAGACACTGACCAATTACATTCTTAAAATAGCAATAAAATATATACCAAGTAAAAATATGCCACAACACTTAAGACCAATAAACATCGTGAATAAGGAAAGAAAGACTAATTATAATAAAGAACCAGTTGCTTGGTGGAATAAAAGCTGTGCAGAAATTCATGAGAGAAGAAAAAAAGCCTTACAAAAATATAGAAATAACAGAACAGAGGAAAACTATGATGAATATAAACATGTTAGGAATTAATCTAACAGAATAATATTCAAAGCCAAAGAAACTAACTGGAAGGAGTTTTGTCAGTCACTTAGTCCTAGCACACAAATTAAAGAGGTATGGAAAAAACTTAAGGCAATCAAAGGGAACAATAAGAAAACAATAATGCCAACAATCAAACTACCAAAGAGAACAGAAACAGGTAAAGAAAAAGCTAATGCCCTTCTATAAAGTCAGTGCAAAAAGTAGTCTTGGACAGAAAGAAAATGAGAGAAGAGAAAGACTTAAGATACAGTTTTTAAAGGAGCTACCAAACCAGATAGGTGAAACAAACTATTCAGATGCTGATATAACAGAGGAAGAAGTAACCAGTGCAATAAAAGAGAAATCTAATACTGCCTCAGGGCATGATATACTTAGTTATGAAATCCTTAAGAAAGTACTCCAAAAAACTATAAACATAATAACTTCCCTTTATAACAAAATCTGGAGCTTAGGAAAGATACCAAAAGCATGGAAAGTAGCTATGATAGTACCCATCCTAAAACTTAGTAAGGAAGCCCATGATGTAAGTTCATATAGGCCTATCTCCTTAACATCACAACTAGGCAAAATACTAGAAACTATTGTTAACAAAAGAGTTAAATTCTACATGGAAAAAAATCAGTTATATAGCCCAAGCCAGACAGGGTTTAGAGCAGACAGAAGTACGTAAATGACTTAGCATATGAATTTAACGACATTAAGAATGCACTATCACAATTTGCCGATGACTGTGCCATTTGGCGATCTGGAAAAAACTTGGACGATGTTTACAAAAAACTTCAAAAACAAATAGACAAAGTTTCAGAGTGGATGAAAAGTTGGGGCTTCCAAATTAATGTAAACAAAACAGTAGGTATGATATTCAGCAAAGGAAATTAAAAAAAAAATAACAAAATCAATATAACCATTAAAGGACGGAAAATATGTACCTCCTCAACAACTAGATTTCTGGGCATAACTTTAGATAAACAACTAAATTGGAATAAACATATAGAGAATTTAGTAGAAAGCTGTAGGGGACCCCTAAATATACTAAGGATAGTAAAAGGTAATGGATGGGGGCCAGCAATAAAATAATGCTTTTGTTCTACAAGTCTTTCATCAGAGGGAAACTAGATTATGCCAGCATAGTCTATGACTCAGCTTCAGCTTCTAACAAAGCAAAACTAGACAGAATTCAAAATGCAGCCATGAGAACCATTACAGGGGCATTTATATCAACACCAGTAGAAGCACTAGAAGTAGCTCTTGGCATATTGCCCCTTAGTCTAAAACGGAAAGAACTAAGATTAAATTATTGGAGTAAAGTAGCACAAGAAGTGACCCATCCAGCACATAAAGCATTTGTCAAAAACCAACCAAGTGTATGGGACGTCCCCTTAAATAAAGACAGATAGCCAATAGGGTGGAGAACTATATAAGATCTAACACAGTTAAACAACTATCAAACAAAATCAATAATAGTATTAAATATAGAAGCACAATACCACCCTGGGAACTAAAAGCACCAATCATAGACTACACACTTATGGAAAAGATTAAACAGAACATAGAAGATAGGGAAGCCAAAATGATAAGTAGACAGTTCATAAATCAACTAAAAAAACAAAGTCTGGCTGTTTACACTGATGGATCCAAGGGCGATAGTGGACAACTAGGTGCAGGAGTAGTGATACCATATTGGGGCATTAAGAAAAGTTACAGTGTAACTGGAAGGGCTTCGATTTTTACTGGGAGATGGTAGCAATTCTAAAAAGTTTAGAAATAATCGAAGATAATCCGCCAGAAGCAGTAACAATTTTTACAGACTCACTGCCATCACTGCAAGCACTACAACACCGAGGTAAGTGTAGCCGGCCAGGCATAAAGGAAGAAATTCTAGCAATTAATACATCATTAGGAAACAGAGCATGCAGGGTGAGGCTAGTGTGGGTTCCAGCACACATATGTATAGCTGGTAACGAGATGGCAGACCAGTCTGCCAAATATGGAAGAATAAGTAAAAACAATATAAGTGCAGGACTTGGAATATCGGAGATAAGAGCCAAGTGAAGCTAACCATAAACGAGGAATGGAAAACAACATAGAAGGACAGTAGTAAAGGCAGACACGCATTCAAACTTCTAAAAGAACCAGCAAGGGCATGCCTGGTCAGAGAAGAATTAAAGGTACCATCGAACAAAAAGCTGTGGCGTCTCCGTCTCGGTGCAGCGTACTTTATGATAGGGGAACCACAATGCCAAGAATGCCAGGAAGAAAATGACATAGACCGCAACCTGATCCACTGTAAAAAGTACGTACAACAAAGGCTATAATTAAAAACCTACTATAGAAATAACAATATAGACATGACAGAGGATAAGGTTTTAAGTATAGATGCCACAGGGGAAGCCCAATCAATACTTAAACGATATATACATAAAACAAAGGAAAACATATAAGGTTAGTAACAATTCATTCATTCATTCATAACCCTCCACTCCCACAGGAGCATAGGCCTTCAACAAACACATGCCAAGTCCTCCTGTCACGTGCCATCATCTCAAGTTCTTTCCATGTTCTCCTCATCATTTTCACCTCTGTTTCCAACTCTCTTCTCCATGTACTTCTTGGTCTTCCTCTGCCTCTCGTGCCCTGGGGGTTCCAGAACAAGGACTGCCTTGTAATGCTATCAACAGGTTTCCTCAGTGTGTGTCCTATCCATCGCCATCGTCTTCTTCTCATCTCTTGTTCCACTGGCACTTGTCTAGTTCTTGTCATCAGTTCCACGTTGGTAACCTTGTCATACCATTTTAATCCCTCTATTCTACGCAAGCACCCATTTATGAAAGTCTGTAGCTTTTTGGTTGTTGTCTTTGTTGTTCTCCATGTCTCTGAGCCATACAATAGGACTGACTTCACATTTGAGTTGAAGATTCTTATTTTCGTGTTGGATCCTATTTCTCTTGATCTCCATATATTTCCCAATGCAATGAAAGCTCCTCTTGCCTTTTGTATTCTTATTTTGATATCGCTGTCTGTCCCTCCAACTTGTCTATATTACTGCCAAGATATGTGTATGATTCTACATCTTGTATTGGTGTTTCTTCAAGTTCAACCCTGTTATCATTACCTGCATTTATTCGCATTATTTTTGTCTTTTCCCTGTGTATTTTCAGACCCAATTGCTGTGACCTCTCATCAAGTGTTTTCAATTTGTCCTGCATCTGATTACGGCTATGGGACAGAAGAGCCAAGTCATCAGCAAAATCCAGATCATCCAACTGCTTAGTCAGAGTCCACTGGATTCCATTTCTGTTGTGTGTTGCCGATGATCTCAACAATTGGCAATTGGCACGTGACTAATAATTTATTTTACCATTCCGTTCCATATGTTATTAACTCTTTTAATGTTCTGTTTTCCTAGACATTTTGTATTTCTTTTCTTTCATTTTTTTACCTTTTCAAACCCCACCTGCGGTTTGTTTACGTTTGGCTGGCCTTCAGAATTAACAATTCTTCAACAGTCAGCGTAGCGGTAACGTAATGTTATCTAAACGCACCTGTGGTCCGTCTGACCAGGGGGAATTTCTCTGGTCGCTCTAAGCCTTTGATCACGAGCGAGAGACGGTTTCTGTGAAAGAAACCGCTTGTCTGTGGGAGGTAACTTCTGCAGGTGGTCTCTGTGTTTGGCCTTCAGAACGCATTAGTGATCATAATATTATGTCTATCGGGGAAATTTTATCAAAGTTGTTGCTTCTGAAACCTTTTGTCTTACTCTCGATTACGTCTTTCGCCGAACATCTGTAGAAATATGCCAGGTCCGGGGGAGGGGGGGGGTCCGGGGGGAGCGTCCTTTGTAATCTATAAGAGTAGATGGGTTTAATAAGCCAACACACTCGTGAATATTCCTGGCCCGTAGATGACCATATGAGACTTAGGCAGAGTTAGCACAGCAGAACTAGAATGTGTTTGCCTATGTTCTTGTCATTTGTCGGGGTGAGTTGACATATCTTATTATATTATATTCATGTTAGCTTTTTATATATATCTGATAGGAATGTGACTTAATTCATTTCTGAGGACTTCTCCTAGTCATTTAATTCAGTGATAATGTAGCGCGGTCTACCACCTTAGATAAGTGGTGCTTAAACTGTTACGGTTTATAATGGGAAATGATAAACTTACAATAACAGACACTCACTAGGCGTAGAATCAGTCTACAGATGCTTATCATGGGTTAAGAATAGGCGAATTAACTGTCATTTCTGCAAGATAATGTCAGAGGTGTGGACAGGTACTTAAACACTGAATTATAGGAGATAGTCACTTATTCCTTTTTGATAGATATTTCTAGTGGCAAGGGAGAATCATTACATGCTTACTTGTGTAGCTAGACTCTAGTCATAACTTTCACAGAAAGCAGACACCCGCCATAGATATAATTCTATCTTATGTACAGTCACAACTGTATTATTATAGCTTGAACATTGCATTTTCTATGTACTCATTTTGTGGAATGTTAATATGTTTCCCCAAGGGGACATATGATTTATTTGTGTAATGTCACATACTGTAATCTGTTTATGTAATTCATTTAATGTTGTAAGATGAATAAGCATATTCATTCAACTGTAACTGCAAGGTTAGGTTTTCTGTATGTTTAGTTGGAAGAAGAGGAGTAGATTGTTGCTATCAGAACGATTACTGACAGGTACATGGATGTACAAAAGATATTAAGCCTATGCGGGCACATGCTATAATTGATAGAATGGAAGGAGCGGAGCATAACTAGGATATAAAGCATTAGATTGATTTTATTGTTGCTTGATGTAAAGGGGGTCTTTTTGGGTCTCAGTTTCAGGGATACCGAATCGCTAGAGCAGACTCCAGTCAGGCGAAGAACGTCATGTTCTCTTCGATCTAGAGGGTTTCTGAATATCGCTAGCGTCACGAGTCGTCAACCCCGTTCCTGAATCAAAACCCCTTTTTGTCAACGCCAAGTTAAGCTCACGCAGTGCAACGAGCCAACGCTAAATCTGGAACCACCTAATGCAGTAGTTGTTCTCTACTCGCCTATTGGATTACCAGTCAGAGCATTGCGGCTTCCATAATATCAAAACCGCCCAGCATGTCTATAGCAGAATCTGATATCACCCGCCTTTATGTGCCTAAACGGGGCACTCAGCCAAACCACAGCCAAACCAGTTTAAACAGGATTTACAGCCAAGCAAGCAATAGCGCCGGATAAGAGCACCTGGGATTCCTTGTCCTCAAGTAACTTCGTCCGGTGTATTTCTGGGTTTATGTAGAACTTCGCACTTAGGAGCGGCCAGCAAAGATAAACAGCGTCTTCCAGCCTAACTCGCGCAATTAGAGGTAACCAAAGTCAGCACCAACAAGAAAGTTTTTACAGGTCAAGTCCATCACCCATGGAGTATATCTTTACGTAAAAGACACTTTCTGGAGCTGACACATTTGGTCTCACGAAAGCGGACGGACTGACACGCAGTTTATTCATTTGGTAAACCGGAGAAGATATACGCGTTTTCCAGCCCCTCACGCAATTAGGGGTCACCAAAGTTAGCGCCTACATTGGATTTACAGGTCAAGTCCATCACCCATGGAGTATATCTTTACGTAAAGACATTGGAGCTATTTCATATGGTCCCACGAAAGCGGACGGACTGTCGCTCAGTTGTTTATTTGGTCAGCAGAAGATATACAGCGTCTTCCAGCCCCTCACGCAATTAGGGGTCACCAAAGTTAGCGCCTACATTGGATTTACAGGTCAAGTCCATCACCCATGGAGTATATCTTTACGTAAAGACATTGGAGCTATTTCATTTGGTCCCACGAAAGCGGACGGACTGTCGCTCAGTTGTTTATTTGGTCAGCAGAAGATATACAGCGTCTTCCAGCCCCTCACGCAATTAGGGGTCACCAAAGTTAGCGCCTACATTGGATTTACAGGTCAATTCCATCACCCATGGAGTATATATTTTACGTAAAGACATTGGAGCTATTCCATTTGGTCCCACGAAAGCGGACGGATTGTAGCTCAGTTTGTTTATTTGGTCAGCAGGAGATAGACAGTCTTCCAGTCCCCATCGCGAAATCAGGAGTGCCACCAACAATAGCGACTACAGTGGATTTATACAGGTCAAGTCCATCACCCATGGAGTATATCTTTACGTAAAAGACACTGTCGGAAGCATTGTACTTGGTCCCACGAAAACGGACAGACTGTCAGACAGTTATTTCATTTCTCTGTGTTCTACAGGTTTTATGAGTGTTGGTGGTGTGTGTGTTTGTGGGTGTGTATTTGCATTATTGTGGTTATTGATGATTATTGATGACTATTGATGAATATTTTGATTATTGATGAATTTTATGCTGTGTATGATGAGATGCATTATTTTCCATGTTTTTCTTCTTTAATAAAGTTTACACATTTTATTAATGCGCTGTTCACGACCCTTCCATCCATAATTAACTTGTTTTAGCTCTTTACTATAATCTCTATGTTTGATAAGAGAAAAGAGTGAGAGCAGGAGGTGCTTAGACAGTAAAAGTGAGTTGAGGCTTGGAGAGAGAGATCATTTTGATAAATCTTCTTCCAGGTTGTCTCAAGTCCATCTCCTATTTACACCTTTCTGTGTGTGTAATCTATAACTCTGTCTAACAAATCAATTTTAAAAAAAAAACAGAAACATTAGCAAACTTATTAACTACACATAGAACAAGGAAAGACAACAAGGTTTAAAAAAAACAACTCCAACTCAAAAAGAACAAATACTAGACCTAATACAAATTAAAACCAAGTGCAAAGGACAATAGTTATCTATATAAAATACAAAACTAAAAATAAATGTCAAATAATATAAATTAAAACCAACAACTGCAAAAGTCAAGTTAGTTAAATTTAAACAAAATTAGTAAATTAAATGACACTAAATACCCCAACTATAACCAACTTTCAGGTTGGACAGGGCAGACCAAGATGGAACGAGAAGAGGCAATAATGGTCAGCTGTTAAGTGCCCGCTCTCCACCCATCACCTTTTCAAAACAACAACAAAACATATTGTTTCCCTTATATGTACTTTCCCGAAAATAGTAACACTCGACAAAGAAAAGTGCGCAAATGACGGTGTGCACAAAAATATATTATAGAATGTATGATCCCGTATACACACATTGGGAATCTCACTGTTGCTACGTAGTTCGTGTACTGTGGTGATGCACAGTGGTTTTTTTAAAAAATACTTTTGAATAAGTAAAATTGGCGTTAGGTATTGGTGCTTTTGAATTTCATTCTCGTCTTATGACGGGCTTTTACACTAGTTTTATAATAAACAGAGAACACAATAGCTGGTAGACTTTTATAGTAATACATGTATGGACAAGATGGTGAAAATGTTTTCAGTTTATACTCTCCTCTCTCTCCCTCTCTCTCTCCCTCTCTCTCTCTCTCTGTATATCTGTATGCGTGTATGTATATGTTTGCTACATTTCTGCGTAACTCACTCATTTAAACCATTATCCATTTGCATGAATGTGTCGGTTAAATCAGAACACATTCTTTTTAGTAGTAGTCGTAGAAGTAGCACCATCAGTAACAACTGACTTTAGGAATGACGCCCCTCAGGTGATAGCCTCAGCTGCTTTTTTACACGATGCTTCTTGCGGCGTGTTCTTTTCTCTTCTGCTTGTTGAGATAGCTTCTTTTCGCCCAATCCGATGTGGTGCCATTAAGGGGCATCGTCACTTGATGCGATCGGCAGCGTCATCCTTCTAGGTTGCTGGATTAATGTTCATTGCCTTCATGTCTCTCTTACACACATCTTTTGAACTTCAGCTGCGGTCGCGCAACTGTTTTTATTTTTCCGTCTGTCAGTTGTCCGTAGACGATCTTTCGGGATGCGACCATCTTCCATGCGGCAGATATGGCCAAGCCAGCATAGTTTGCGCTGTCTAAGCTGTGTATACATGCACGTGACAGCACCTTGACATTAGTCACTTTGTCCTTCCACGAAATATCAGGATGTGGCGTAGACATCGTAGATAGGAGGTGTTGATCCTGCTTTCTTGCTTAGCATATGTTGTCCATGTCTCGCTGCCATACAGAAGCGTGGTGGTGACACAGGCATTAAACACTGCAGCGTTAGTCTTCATTGTATGTTCTTCTTTTAGCGTTATATATTTCCTGATTATGCTTACTTGTTTTAGTATTGTTCTGTATTAATTTTTAATGATGGTGATTTATTTCTATGGCTGGTGTTGTATGACACTTAGGAATTTATGTAATGAATTTTGTTTTCTCTAAATCCTCTCATCTTTTAAATTGTGGCTTTTGTTTTTGTAACAAATTCTACTCTCTGCTTGCTCTTTTATATGTTTTTTCTTTATGTTTTTTTTATTTATTTATATGTTTTTGTTTGACCCATAAATAAATAAATACTGTGGGTGTTTACTTTTTCCATCTGCTTGTATCACTCATTTGGTGTATGTTTCTCATCATCGTATGTTTTTGTAGTACCTATATGTAATTCTTGTCCTTGTCACCTGTTTGTAACTGTGGCTGACGAAGGGTATAACCCGAAACGTCCCTTGTTTCATGTGAAACATTATTTATAGAACTGATTCAATATCGTTTTATTGGTTTATATACTTATATTCCTTACCAGTTTTACAGTGGCCCCTTAATTTATTCGCTCTTTTATAGCTTTTTTTATTTTTTAAATTAGTATTTATTATAATATACAGTATATAGGAGCCGCGGTAGCATAGTGGTTAGTGCACTGGCTTCCTAGCGCAGTGGTCTATAGTTCGATCCCCAGATGAGATGGGATATTTTTAGGCCACAAACGGCCCCAAATGGGTACCAGAGCAACTCTGGGAAGGTTAAGGCGGCCGGCGTGATGCTGACCAGATCACCCCTAGTGTGCCGACGGTCAAGAAAATATGGGCCTAACACCATATTTCCAATATGCCTCAATGGGCGTGTAACGGGATCCTTTTTACCTTATAATATATATGGCTGTGTTTCTGTCTTTCTCTTCTGCAAATCAACATGGGTCAACACTAATTTCTGATTTTTCTCTCTTCTCCTCCTGTGTTTTGATAATATGTTTTTAAGGAGGAGATGATTTCCACCCCCCCCCCCCTTCCCCATTCCCCCCCAACCTTCTATATATTTGTGCTGTATAGACTACATTCAGGTATTTGACAAAGCGAAACATGAAAAAATTATTTTAAAAACTAGCTGTAAGTGCCCGGCGTTGCCCGGTTTCCCAGTAATTGTTTAGGAAACTTAGGAAATGTACAAATCAAACTATAATTTTTGATATTCGAGTGAAAATGAATTTTCGTTTAAGTTAATGAAAGCGAAACATTGATGGTAAAAGCCAGATTATAAAAAAAAAAAAAAAAAAAAAACATGTAACAGCAACAAACAGCAGCTATAAAAGTTAGCGGCCAAATATGAACTTTTTAACAGGTAAAAATGGGCATTAGGGAAGGCAAAGACCGCGAGGAAGGGAACTGATCATCCAAACTCTCGAAGCTGAACCCATTATAGTGAAGTCTCTAACACTTTACTCCCCTAACGCAGTAACTGCTACGGAACTATATTTATGTTTTTATTCTTCTGGGGTCCATAGCTCTGGTGGTGGTCTCAGGGTCCATTATGAGGACATGGCCAACCTAGTTCCTCAAGTATATTTACTTCTGAGAATCGAAATATCCGGCCATTTGCTAACTGATAGAAACTAGTACTATAGTTATTTTCAGGTTTTTGTAATTATCAACGCTACACTTATATAGGGATAGCAACTTTGCTCTGATATACCGTGATAACTTCACTCTAGGTTGAAAGCCGCGTGCCTCGCCACTAAAAGATAGACATCTCAACGAAATAAAATAAATAATAAAATAATCCATACACTCAAGCCCGTATGAAAATAAATGTATACATGATTATTTGCAGTGGTGTAACAGGGCCACGTAAAATAAGACTTTATTATTATTGCAAAAACGATTTGTTTTCGTTACACTTTTTTTTGTATTCACTCATTTTTCCGCCTTTCACCTTTTCCCCCAAGTTTTGTCGCCCTAAGCTAGTGGTCCGCAACATTTTTCACCTCACTGCACACTTTAAGTGCCTATCAAAATCCCACGGCACACTACAACATTTGAATTGGTGGGTACATCAAATATTTAAAAATTGACAACGGTACCTAATTTTTTGTGATGGATTGGTGGATGATGATAAGTCAATTTATTATTAGTAACATTGTACGAGTGAGATTCTTTCACAACATTATGCCATCACAGATAATTTTGTATACCATAATATAGTGTGCTCTGCTTGATGTCACGGCACACCAGTCATTAATTCTCTTTACATTCCTAGGTTTTTTGGGATCTCAATATTTGTTTTCTTCTCTTTCCATGACACGTGCCACGTTCTTCTATATTTCCATATCTTAAGGGCCTCACATATTTCATCTAATTGATTGTTCATTGTTCATATTTCTACACCATACAGTAATTAAGAATAATTATAGCACTTGATGACTCTCAGTTTGAATGTGTGAGACCGAAGACGCAGCAAAAGTGATGAATGCAGTCAGCGATCCATAGCTTGACTGCTTGCGTCAGCGAACCAGAGCTGTTATTATATGACCAAGATATGAGAAACTCTTGCTCTTTTCCACGATTTTCCAGTTTATTATCATCTTTAATGTTGGCTTATCGCCTACTTTGCTGATTATCATAGTTTTTGTTTTCTCAATGTTAATGTAATGTCGCGCCCCTTACATTTTCCTTGCTTGTAATCCTGTGGCTGAATTCCTATAGCATCTTTCTCATTAAGTGAGTGTTCGTGTGCATTTGGTAAAAACATATAATCTCTATTTGTTTTTGTTTTTTTCAGTGTTATATTTTATGTAAAGTATTTACAAGGTGAAGGTAGTTCCGTGTCAGATACCGCCATAGAGGAGTGAAATGTTTGAGAATTCCCTACACTAGATCTAGCTTCGAGAGATTGTGATGGCCAGTTCACTTCCTCGCAGCCTTTTTCTTTCTTTACTCAAGAGAAAACTCAGGTACCCATTTACAGCTGGGTAGACTGGAGTGTGACTTATCAAGTTTAGATCCCAGAATCAGGTAACTACCAAGAAAAGAAAACGCTCTAGCCGCTTAGCCAGTCGCACATTCCATTAGGACAAGCAATACAATTCTGTTTTAGTTCAGGTTACAACAATACTGATATTGGAGCTGTCATTGATGAATAACCGTTTAATATTAGATGAATGTTAGTCTGCGTTTGGTGAATTTTCTTCATGCAGTCAGTTAAAAGGCATTACAGTATATGTAATGCAATTAGAAGATGTGGATATATAGAAAAATGGGGCACGTCTTATGGGAAGGAAAGAAAACAAATAAAGAGGTGCTAGAAAACCTAGGAATGAAAAGATAATTAATGGAGATCAAAATCGGACAGCTAAAATATTTTTGCCATATTTAAATACATAACACCTTGCAGAAGAAACTTAACATAACGCAGAGTCGAAGGCAAACGTGCAAGAAGGCAGCGCTTAAGTGGGAAGATAACATCATGAGATGGACAGGAAAGAGTCTATCAGAGTGCACCATCAAGACAAGAGACAGTACAAAAAATGATGCTAAGATGACAGGTCAATAGTGTGAACCGAAAGACATAACACCGGAAGTCCACCATGGGCAGTACGGCCTATTAATGACGCAATCACTTCTGTTGTTTTCCAATCAGACAGCATAGGCCAGTCCACATAAGACAAAGAGACCTTAATACTGTGTCTAGTACATGATAGTAGACTTAGAACAGTAAGTACAGGACAGAGGGAAGGTTTTGGTATTGTATAAACAATAGCCACTCATGTAATAGCCGGCTAGTAACATGTGACCGTTGTTGCCTCTGCTCGTCCACAGTCTTGGTCGACCTAATAGTCGGTTATAATTAGGATATTTAATGTCATTTTATTATTTTAAGTTTTGTGTTATATTCAGATAACTATTGTCTTTTGCAATTGATTGTTTCAGTTTATATTAGAATTTTTTTCTTTTTAAGTTGTGTATTTTTTTTTTAACTTCATCGTCTTTCCGACCGCAGCTGAGATTCAAAGATGTGTGCAAGAGAGACATGATGGCACTGGACATAAATCTAGCAACCTGGTAGGATGAAGTTGCTGATTGCACCAAGTGGCGATGCTATTTACGGTGCCACCTCAGTTTGAGCGAAAAGAAGCTCACACACCTAGCAGAAGCGAGGATAAAATATCGAAAGGAAAATAAGCAGCTGAGGGCTGTCACCTCAGGGGCGCATTCCCATATGCAGTTATAACTGAAGGGGCTATTATTATTATGGTACGCCTTTCCTTATATTATGAGTAGTCAATCATTTTTTTTTAAAAATAGATAGTTAGTTTTTGTTTATGAATAAGATAACTTTGGAGAAGAAGCTGGAAATCTTCGGCGACATAATATATCTTCACTGTCGCAAAGTGTTTGGCGTCCGGGAGACAAGGAAAAGGAACCCACCGTAAAAAAGGAGAAGACAAATCAGAATAGAATAGATCAGGAAAAATAAGAAGCATGCAAGAAAACTGTTTTAAGAACGCAGTGGCCACAGAGAAAGAAAGTGCTGTGGAACGACTGCAATAATTTGTTTTCAACATAATGGTTACTGTCGTAAATTTATTTTGAGAGAAAAGAGTCGTAGAAATAGTGGTCCGGTTTAGAGTGGAAAATGATGATGGAAAGCTCAGTGATAGAAAATGTAGAGATTTAATAGTTGCTTCCCAGCGTGCTGGAGGAGAGTAAAGACAGACTTATTTACGACAAATCGTGTCTCTCAATCTTCTCTTTCACTCTCCTGGTCAAACAATTATTTGCCAGTTTTCCAGACTCGCATCTGCGCGCTCACCGATTTGGTGTTTTCAAACACACACACGACGTTGATACAAACTATATTAAACGAATAGGGGAAAATGAGTTTATGTGATTTTATTCACTTTAACATCAATCACTAAAAATATCAGATATTACATAAATTATCATAAGTACACAAATGCAAATAACAAGTTTGGGAGAGGGGTGAAGAAGATTGGTATCGACTAAGCCCTTCCCGCTCATTAGACAAAGACAAACCCAGTCCAGAGATAGATAATATCAGGAACACGGGTACGTTAACCTAACAGTAAAGTTAATTACTCTGAAAGAGGTGTTACCAAGTTAGGTATAAGTGATAGAAAAAAAAAACCTGTTCTTCCCAGCTGTTCTTCCCTTTACTAAGCAAATGGAAAGGAGGTGGTTTTAAACAGAGTTAACAAATTATCAACTATCCCACTTAAAGGAACAATGTAGGGTATACAGAAAAGATATATGTTACCAGGTAAGCAAGTTAACAAAATGGTCACACAAAAGAATTAATTTCCTGTCATTCATACACGCGCTAGCAAAGGCCTTCACTCATCTTGCTCTCACTTACCGATTGTGAAAAAATCTTGCACTCCATAGAATAACACAACAGCAGTTACACCTCAACTAAATGTATGAGTGTTTGTTCAAGTTCTAGCCCCAGATTATCGGGTAGGCGGTCAGCACATAAAAGGATCCCGTAATCGCTGGAAAATGAATCTGTAGTTGTGTCTCTTTTCTTAATAACAGTTTCTATGGGAGGGCACGGTCTCTGATACCGGGGTGAGGATGGTGTGGTCTATTTGACTATGCCGCTGATAATAAAGTTCTTACGCGTCCCACATCTATAAAACTCGGACTTAACTGAATTTATTAATTATAAATTCCTTCGCGACTTTAAAAGTTAATTTAAGCATCTATTATCTTTTGAAATAATATAATAGATAGATCATTATATTTACCACTGGAACTATTGAGATGGTTTAATTTAATAGATTTAAATTAACACAAAATCCATTGAAATAGAATGACTGAACTAGACCACTGATCACTTTACACAATATATATTACCGCTCTGCACAGAATAGAAAACACTGCAAATATATATATAAAATCCAGGGGAAAATCTATAACCAGATTTCAATAAAGCTAGTGCTTCTGTAAAGATCTGGCCAGCGAGTGATAACGTGTCTAGTTCTACATGGTCTATTTAGCTAAAATGAAATGTAAGTTGAGTGGGACATGATAAACTTGACAGCTTATTTGATCTCACGAACTTTTGGGGATCTGACCACCAAATTAAGAGAAGAAGCCGCCCCCTGGTCTTCGTATCCGCTCGCTGCTGCCCGTTTCGCTTTCCCCCGTTCGCTCGGTTCCTCGATTGACACCGAGACGCGAAATTAGCGGCAAGCAACTGCGTCTCGTATCAGGGAAAACTACTGTCTTTGATAACGCCGATAGTCTCCCTTAAGATCCCTCGGTCTGTCTCTTTGATCTCGTCGCTGTATCCTACATGAGTCCCGGTGGAATGCGTTCTGGCAAACGAAAAGTTACAACAAATGTTCAGGGGTTCTAATGTTATGAAAAGCTAAAGGTCCCTTTAAATCATCCATCATATCAGGGAAAATTCACTTGTCAAACTAGACGTACGTCACAATCGTCCCCACTTTTAGACATGAAACCATTTTTCATGTTTCATTTTTGACAATGGAGGTGACCTGATTGGTGATTTTAGGATGAGTGGTATCTTCAGTTTGCTCTTCTTCCTCTGTAGACCAGTTTCTACTCAGAAAATCAGCCCCGACATTCTGTCTTCCCGGAATATATTCCACTTTGAAAGAATAGACGCTTAGAAGGAGGGCCCAACGCATGATCCTAGCGTTAAATTCTTTATTGGCACCAAGAAATGCTAACGGAGCGTGGTCTGTTTGCACCGTGAAAGATGTACCATAAAGAAACTCATGATGGCGTCTGATACCGTCAATCAGAGCAAGACATTCCCTTTCAACTACGCTGTAGTTCCGTTCCGCTTTATTTAATTTCCGACTGCCATAGGCAACTGGAAATAGCATGTTCAGGTCACTGTCATCGGCTTGAAGCAGTGTTGACCCGATGCCCTGACCTGACGCGTCGACTCTCAGTACAAAAGGTTTCTTGAGGTCAGGCAACCTCAAAATGGGGTATGCAGACAACTGTCCTTTCAAAGTGATATCCGCGTGTTCGCACTTTTGATCCCATATGACCTTATCAGGACAACCTTTCTTTGTGAGGTCAGTCAGAGGTGCCGTCAGTCCGTTGAAGTTCTGGATGTACTTCTGATAGTATGCACATAGCGATATGAAGGAACGTCCGTCATTCTTCGTTCGGGGTCTTTTTGCGGCCACAATTTTCTTCACGTTCTTCTTAATAGGCCAACTGCATCCGTGAGAAATAGTGTGCCCCAGGAAGTCTAACTGTTCAAACCCGATGAGACATTTGCTAGGTCTGGCTGTGAGACCCGTTTCCTGTAGTCTCCTGAGGAGCATAGCAACCGTAGCAATATGTTCTTCATAGGTTTCCGATGCAATTAAGATGTCATCCATGAAATTATGGATATGGGGACTTTGCAAAGGTTGTAGAAGCTTCCTCATCATCCTGGTGAACACTCCTGGTGCGTTATGCAAACCGAACGGCATCACGTTAAATGTGTAATGTCCTTCACTAGTGCTGAAAGCTAACAAAGGTTTAATTTCCTCCTTGACTGGTATTTGATAATAACCTTTACTGAGGTCAATCTTGGAGAAGATCTTAGCTTTGCTGAGCTTGGTGAACAACTCAGAAACAGTTTGGAGAGGTTCGGGCTGGAATTCCGTTACAGCGTTTAGCAACCTGTAATCAATGCACAGCCGAACTTCCTTATTGGGCTTCTGCAACAGCACTATGCTCGAGCTGTAAGGAGATGTAGACTCACTGATAATTCCTGCCTGACGCAGCTTGTCTATTTCTCCGCGAAGTGCATCAGCTTTAGCGTACGGGATGGGGTAAACTCTGGTTTGAACAGGGGTCTCGTTTGTTAATTTCATATCAAATTCAATGAGATTTGTTCGACCAGGTACATCCGTTAAAACTGCACTGTACTGTTTTAGTAGAGCCCTAGTTTCTGTTTGTTGTTCTGGGTGAGAGATTGTCGCCGAACTTGACATCTTTAAAGGATTCTGTGGGTTGCAGTGGATACTCCATGCAACCATCATCATCTTCCTCGTCTTCCGTTGCTATGGCGACAGCCAGGAGATGCTCGGAGGATGGCACCGGTCTTTCCAAATATTTCTTTAGCAGATTTATGTGGAAGACCTTCTCCTTTCCTTTGATGGAGATCTTGTAGTTGGTACGTGAGATCTTTTTAAGGACGGTAAACGGTCCTTGCCATCCGATGCGAAGTTTATTGCTTCCGGTTGGAAGTAGCAATAGGACTTTCTCCCCTGGTTGTAGTTCTCTCTCTTTTGCAGCTTTGTTGTATCTTTTAGTAATTTTAGCGCGGGCTTTCTTAAGGTTGGTAGTAGCTAGATCCCATCCTAGCTTTAGCCTTTCCTTAAGCTCAGATACATACTTGCTTGCAGAGACGACTGTCTCGTCAGCCTTCTGGTCTGTCAGGGACCGTAGTAAGGCTTCTAGTGGCCCCTTAATAGGTCTGCCAAATAAAAGTGTAGCTGGCGCAAAACCCGTAGACGCTTGGGGTACCTCTCGGTAGGCGAATAAGGCAGCCGATATATATATTGGTCCCAGTCTTCCGGTTTCTCCTGACCCAGCTTACGTAACATCATGGTGAGGGTACCGTTAAAACGTTCCACGAGCCCATTTCCGGCCGGATGGTAGGGACTTGTGTGGATATGTTTGGCCCTCAAGATCTTAAAGATCTCCTCCATTAACAGGCTACGGAATTGGGATCCATTGTCCGTCAAAACTTGTTGAGGGAATCCCAACCGTGTAAAAATTTGCACAAGGGCTTCTGCGACATGCTTGGAATTAGTGCATGGTAGCGGTACGGCTTCGGCCCACATAGTGCAAGTGTCAACTAAGGTCAGGATGAACCTGTTCCTTCTTTTGGTCTTTTCCAGAGGACCAATAATGTCGACAGCAACCCGTTCAAATGGAGTCCCTACTATTGGCATTTGCCCCATAGGTACTGGGGGTGTCAAGTGCTTGGGTGCTACCCGTTGGCACTGGGCGCAGGATTTCACATACCTGACAATGTCAGAGTTCATTCCTGGCCACCAATAGTGGTTTTTTATTCGCTGAATAGTGGCGTTTTGTCCCATGTGTCCGCTAAAGGGAAGAGAGTGCCCCATTTCTAAGATCTGGTTTCTGTACTGCGTCGGTACTAGGAGCTGGTTATTCCCCGTGTCCGGGTTGCCCGTTCTACGATACAATACACCATCCTTAGAAAAGATGTCTCCGTTGTGTCTGGGGTCCTTAGCCATGGGCAGTTTTTTTAAAGCAGGGCGCCAGAGTAGGGTCCTTTTGTTGCGCCTCCTTCAGTTCATTCGGCAACAAGTTTGGCGCAGGCTCCCTCTCCTTCTTGGCTTGCCCTCTTGTGGTTACCGCTGCCACAATCGGCTCCTTAGGTCTCCCAATGAACACATATCTACATCCCAGGATAACTGGGTAGATCGGATCATCCATTATGGCCGCTTTAATAACTCCTCTGACAAAGTCAGAGTGTATTTCTACCAGTGCGATAGGAAGCGTCCTGGGTGCATCACTCCTGAAAACTCCACTAAGTTTGACGGTTTCCTCTGTCTCCTGACCGGGTTTGACTAGGTGCCTAGCGACAATACAGTCAAAACTTAATCCAGTGTCAAAAAGACAAGTAGTAGAGGTACCGTTCAAAATTACAGTTCCTCGAGTTGAGGGTCGGTCCCCCTCAGGTTGAGAATCACTGACATTGACTCTACCTTTCGAGGCTGTATGCAAACATCCAATGCGGTTTGCACCGGTTTGTTTGCCCTGATCAGACGTTCCTGGTGTAGGGGTCTTCCCTTTTCCTTGACCTTGGTGGCCGCGCTGCCACGTAGGCTTGTTGGGTTGATCAGAATTTTTGTTGGGGGGGTATCGGGTTTTGTAGAATTTCGATTTTTCCTGGGGAGGTTTCTGGGTATTGATATCTCGTTGGTTATAATGTTGAGAGGAAGTGGAAGAATAGGATGCCTGCTCTAGATTCTGTTTTCGAGATGGCTCATCGGTGGGTTTACGTTTAGTGCTGGGAAGTTCGGCCATTGCATTGCTATAGCGTTCGGCTTTATTGAGTATGTCTTCAAGCCTGACTGCCCCCTGTTCAGCTAAAAATCTACGAGTTTCATTCGACAAAGTGGATTTTATCTGCTCCACAAGAACAAGTTCGAGGAGTCCCTCATATGAAAGAGGTAGGTCAGATAATTCAATGCACTTTGTCAGATAACCCGTGAGACGTGAAGAGAACTGGGGAAATGTTTCCGTGCTCTCTTTTCGGCTGTTTCTGAACAACTGCAGAAACTTTCGGGCAGTCATCTCAAACTGCTGTAGTAAGGCCTTTTTCAACATGTCGTAATCATGTTGATTCGGTCCCAGCTTTGTGTACACGTCATAAGCATTGCCTTTCAGTGACGTTGAAAGTTTGAGCGCCCAGCGGGTACTCTCTAACCCATAAAGATTCGCGAGTCTCTCGAATTTTTCTAGGTAGCTGTCAATTTTTTCGTTAGGGCTAGGAAAAGATTCTAAAGAAAACGACATAGCAGTTAATTGGGCAGATTGAGTACTGGAGAGGTCCATTGATTGAGACTGGGGCGAAGACGGCTCTCCGTTAGTCGAAGTAGAGGCGCCCCGACTCTCTAGAGCCTTAAGCGCCAGTTCATGTTGTCTTTCCTTGTCTCTCTCTCTCTCTCTCTCTCTCTCTGCGAGTTTCCATCTCTGCTTCAATTTTCTTCTGTTCCAAAAGACGTTCTTCCGCTTCTTTCTTATCTGCCCTCTCCTGGGCTTCTCTCCTCTCTGTTCTTTCTTTCTCTTCCTTCCTCTCAGCTTCGGCTCTCTGTTGCTCCGCCTTCCTCTCAGCTTTGGCTCTCTGTTGCTCCGCGTCATATATTTCCAATTCCTGGTTAATAAACGCGTTTGCAGCTTCTGCATCTAATCCTGCCTCTTTCGCTTCCAGCCTCAAGATGGACCTCATCTTTATCCTCTCTGCCATTGTTAAAGAATAAGATGAAGTATGCTTAGAGAACTAGTAAGAAGAAACGCGAAAGGGCGGAACTCTGAACCGCTACGAGAAAAAAAAAAACACAAGTATAAATTTACCTGTGTTACCTCCTACCTGTACTGTGCAAACTTATCGCTGCTATTATCTGGCAATTAAGGCTCTAAACGCAAGCGACTATGCCACTAAATGGTAAGTTACACTGGAAAAGAATCTACTTTTACTAACAGTCGAGAAAAATTTATATTAAAACAATTTAAAAGAAAAAAAAATTTCCACTAAATTTTTTAATCTCTGACAACAAACTCCGTCCCTAAAGTCAATTATTGAGATGAGACGTTGTTAACTTAATTTTCCAAAATCAGAACAATCCGTCTTTAGCTAAGCTCAACTCTTCTTAACTTCAAAAACCTTAGTGACTGTAAAACAATCACGCAATCCCAGCAACTTTTATAAAGAAAGAAATATAATTATCTCTGCCAGAGGATAATAAAATAGCAAATGTATTTGTTTATCTGTACTTTCTACTGCTGTGGAGAGAAAACAACCTGTAAATATGCTGTGTGGACAACCCAAATACTTAAAGAACGTTTGTCTAGGGGTGTAATTATTTATTTATTTCCCTAATTCACAAAGACAAATCATTCACACTCTACCTAGTTAGACCCAAACTAAATCAGACTCAAAATATCTTTATCCCGGCTATGCGATTGCCTCAAATGTAGCTCAAGATCCCAGAACCAGCCCACAAATATGTGTGCATCAAATGTATCTCAAAATTATCCCAGACGAGCCGGCCAAATATTGTCGTAAATTTATTTTGAGAGAAAAGAGTCGTAGAAATAGTGGTCCGGTTTAGAGTGGAAAATGATGATGGAAAGCTCAGTGATAGAAAATGTAGAGATTTAATAGTTGCTTCCCAGCGTGCTGGAGGAGAGTAAAGACAGACTTATTTACGACAAATCGTGTCTCTCAATCTTCTCTTTCACTCTCCTGGTCAAACAATTATTTGCCAGTTTTCCAGACTCGCATCTGCGCGCTCACCGATTTGGTGTTTTCAAACACACACACGACGTTGATACAAACTATATTAAACGAATAGGGGAAAAGTTGGGCTTTGAGTATATCCAACACACAGAACTAAATGAGTTTATGTGATTTTATTCACTTTAAACATCAATCACTAAAAATATCAGATATTACATAAATTATCATAAGTACACAAATGCAAATAACAAGTTTGGGAGGGGGTGAAGAAGATTGGTATCGACTAAGCCCTTCCCGCTCATTAGACAAAGACAAACCCAGTCCAGAGATAGATAATATCAGGAACACGGGTACGTTAACCTAACAGTAAAGTTAATTACTCTGAAAGAGGTGTTACCAAGTTAGGTATAAGTGATAGAAAAAAAAAAAAAACCTGTTCTTCCCAGCTGTTCTTCCCTTTACTAAGCAAATGGAAAGGAGGTGGTTTTAAACAGAGTTAACAAATTATCAACTATCCCACTTAAAGGAACAATGTAGGGTATACAGAAAAGATATATGTTACCAGGTAAGCAAGTTAACAAAATGGTCACACAAAAGAATTAATTTCCTGTCATTCATACACGCGCTAGCAAAGGCCTTCACTCATCTTGCTCTCACTTACCGATTGTGAAAAAATCTTGCACTCCATAGAATAACACAACAGCAGTTACACCTCAACTAAATGTATGAGTGTTTGTTCAAGTTCTAGCCCCAGATTATCGGGTAGGCGGTCAGCACATAAAAGGATCCCGTAATCGCTGGAAAATGAATCTGTAGTTGTGTCTCTTTTCTTAATAACAGTTTCTATGGGAGGGCACGGTCTCTGATACCGGGGTGAGGATGGTGTGGTCTATTTGACTATGCCGCTGATAATAAAATTCTTACGCGTGCTGGTACACTTTATCCGTGAGGTATGGTTTAAGTCCAGTGAGAAAACTAGTCACATCACTATTCAGGAAATTATGAATTATCTCTCTGTGTCAGTAAACTAACAAAGCTCGGGCCAGTGTTCTTCTTCCCGTTACGACTTAAGTTGTTTGATGGTGCGTTAAATTTGTCTTTGGGTGTGCTTTCTTTGCTATAAGTTAGATAGCGGAATTCCAAACATAGAATCGCCTCAAAGATTAAAAATTTACACAGTCTCAACCAGTTCTGCGTCAGGGGAACTCTACACACTGTTTATGCTTTGCTTTGCTTAGATTGATTTCTTTATTGCTTTCTTAATGCTGGGATCGCACAGGTTACGATCACTCTGTATGAAAGAAAAAAAAGACATGTAATATACCGAAAACAAATAACCTTCTAAAGCGCGATGAATTTCCCGTTAAGCCTATTATATATATGCTCGCGTATTTAATTATGTATTTAATAAACACTGCGCGAGTTCTAGTGGTTAAAAACCCACATCTATAAAACTCGGACTTAACTGAATTTATTAATTATAAATTCCTTCGCGACTTTAAAAGTTAATTTAAGCATCTATTATCTTTTGAAATAATATAATAGATAGATCATTATATTTACCACTGGATCTATTGAGATGGTTTAATTTAATAGATTTAAATTAACACAAAATCCATTGAAATAGAATGACTGAACTAGACCACTGATCACTTTACACAATATATATTACCGCTCTGCACAGAATAGAAAACACTGCAAATATATATATATAAAATCCAGGGGAAAATCTATAACCAGATTTCAATAAAGCTAGTGCTTCTGTAAAGATCTGGCCAGCGAGTGATAACGTGTCTAGTTCTACATGGTCTATTTAGCTAAAATGAAATGTAAGTTGAGTGGGACATGATAAACTTGACAGCTTATTTGATCTCACGAACTTTTGGGGATCTGACCACCAAATTAAGAGAAGAAGCCGCCCCCTGGTCTTCGTATCCGCTCGCTGCTGCCCGTTTCGCTTTCCCCCGTTCGCTCGGTTCCTCGATTGACACCGAGACGCGAAATTAGCGGCAAGCAACTGCGTCTCGTATCAGGGAAAACTACTGTCTTTGATAACGCCGATAGTCTCCCTTAAGATCCCTCGGTCTGTCTCTTTGATCTCGTCGCTGTATCCTACATGAGTCCCGGTGGAATGCGTTCTGGCAAACGAAAAGTTACAACAAATGTTCAGGGGTTCTAATGTTATGAAAAGCTAAAGGTCCCTTTAAATCATTCATCATATCAGGGAAAATTCACTTGTCAAACTAGACGTACGTCACAGTTACTTTCACAATTGCCTCCGGCTGGCAGAATTGTGGATTTTAAAGCTGCAACCAAGGTGGAGTGGGTTCATTTTCTACATAAGACAACAGGGCGCGGACACTTGTGAGTCATGACCCAGGTGCGCCTGCCACCCTTAAAGTGTAAAGGAGAATAAAGGGCTGAAACACTTGATCGACTGAAGGAAACTTCTGATGATCAGATTGCCTCCTGTTGCATCGCTCTGTATAGAGTTTCCTATCATCATCATGGTTAATTATTATTGGTTTGAATTATTTATATGAAGTACTATTATTATTGTTATTTTTACTACTAATATTTCCACTGTTTTGAACCTTACATGTTTTCCTTTGAGTTGTGTATTACTGTTTAATTTCAATCGGGCTTCCCCTGGGGCCCCTATACTTGACACCCTATCACCTGTAATGTCTTTATTGTGATTTCAAAGGTACATTTTTAATTTATGTTTCTGTTGCTCATATTTGTTACAGTGTATCAGTAGTGAGTGGTCTATATTATTTTCTAGCATTCTTGGTAGTGTGGTTCCTCTATCCTAAAGTATGCTACACTTAGACATCGACGCTGCAACTTTTTGTTCTGCGGTACCTTTAGTTCTTATCTGACGTGGCACGTCCTTGTTGGTTCTTTCAGAAGTTTGAACGCGTGTCTGCCTTTACTACTTTCCTTCTATTTTGTCTTACATTGCTCGTTTATATTTAGCTTTTTTTTTAAATAAAATTTTGCCTCGTTTTGGCAAGGCGCGTCACGTTCAACTTAGTCGGTTATATTAGGGCGCATGTCCAAATATAAAAGACCTTCAGGTCTTTAGGCTTATATATATAGTTAGCTTCACTTGACTCTTAATTTCAGATTTTCCTAGCCCTGCTCTTACATTGTTTTTACTTATTCTTCCATATTTGGCCGTCTGGTCTGCTAACACATTACCAGCTATACATATGTGTGCTGGAACACACACTAGCCCCACTCCGCAGCTCCTGTTCCCTTATGATGTATTAATTGAAATAATTTCTTCTTTAATGTCTGGCTGGCTGCATTTACCTTGGTGTTCTAGTAAAAGTGAATCTGTAAATATTGTAACTGTTTCTGGCGGATTATCTTCAATTATTTCTAAACTTTTTACAATTCCTACCATCTCCGCTGTAAAAATTGAAACACCCTTCAGTTACACTATAACTTTTTAAAATTCCCATCTGTGGTATTACTACCCCTGCACCTAGTTGCTTGCTATCGCCCTTGGATCCATTCGTGTAAACAGCAAAGTTTTGTTTTGTAAGTTGATTTATGAACTTTCTTATTACCGTCTTGACGTCTTCTGTGTGTTGTTTAACCTTTTCAGTGAGTGTGTAGCCTATGATTGGTGCTTTTGGTTCCCATGGTGGTATAGTGTTTCTATATTTATTACTATTATTAACTGTGTTTGACAGTTCTTTGAACAGTTTAGGACCAATATTCTCCACCCTGTTGGATATCTTTCTGTCTCAGTTGAAAAAAAAAAAAAAAAAACACACACCCACACAAATAGTAATACGTCTTACAAGGAGAAGGACAAGAAAAACCTACGTTGCGGCCACAAGGCCTTCGTCAGGGACAGACAAACAAGAGACAGGAGGGAAAGAAAATGAGAATTAAGTAGAGAACATGAAACTATAAAAATAAGAGAAAAAAACTCCCTTAATATTAAGTCCAGTCACATGGGAAGTAAGATGGCTGCCACTAAACCGGAAAGAGGAAGTTGATAGTACATTAAAAATAAGAATTAATGAAAACAAGGACTGGAAAAGAGTGAGAAAAAAGTAATCAATAAATAATAAATAAAATAAAAAAATAAATAAAATATAAATAAATAAATAATAATAATAAATAAATTTAAAAAAAATAAATAAATAAAAAATAAAAAAAATAAAGAAAGAAAGAAAGAAATAAAATAAAAAATAATATAGGAAAAAAATAATTTAAAATTTTTTTTAAAAATAAAATTTAAAAAAAAATTTAAAAAAAAAATAGTAATAATAATAAGTAAATAAATAAATAAATAAAATTATTAAATTTTAAAAAATGGTAATTAAAAAAAAAAAAAAGGGTGATCTCATCAAAGTAGAAAGTCATAATACAACTGGGACTCGATAGAGAAAGGTGTAACAGACAAAAGAATGTTGGGTATTCAAACCGTGTGGTTTGAGGCAACCCATAAGATGGATGAGGCGTTGTTCCTGGCGAAACCGACTGTTGGCGTCCGAGGAACAGTATCTGATGGCTGTCACCTGGATGTCAGTGGCACCGTGGTGGTCAGGGCCATTGAAGTGGATGGCCACAGGTGTGGAATTAAACTGAGAGATGTCATAGAGGTGTCTGCAGAATCGGTCGCCCAGTCGTGTGCCCGTTTGGCCGATGTACGTAATGGTGCAACGTTTGCATATAATAGCATAAATGACGATGCGTGACTCACATGTGAAGCCATGGGTGATGGTGAACTTGGCGTTAGGGAACGAGACTGAACGTGTTTCGATTACATACTGACATGTCTTACATCGTGTACGGTTACATGGCTTGGTTCCAAAGTGGCCATCGTTGACGGTTTTCAAACGGCTGTGGACTAGGAGGTCCCTCAAATTTTTGTCCCGTCTATATGCTAGCAAGGGTGGCTCACTAAACGCTTCCCGCGCCACTGGGTCAGCTTGGAGGAGAAGTAGGTGGCAAAACAGGATCCTTTTGACAGCAGTGCTGTGAGGGTGATAGGTCATTATTAACTTGACTCTATCAGAGGAGGTTTTTTGGCGGTGTTTGAGGGCCTCTAGACGTGAGATAGGGAGAACACGTTCTAAGGCAGAGGTAAGAACATCTTCTGGATACTGTCTGTTACGGAAGAAGTCCAACATTTCTTGTGCTCGCATAGAAAGTTGTCATCATCTTGGCATAACCGACGGAGGCGGAGAAGTTGTGAGAAAGGCAAGGAGTCCCGACAAGCCGGAGGATGAGAGGAAGTATAAAGAGGTAACTGTGTGCATCGGTGGGTTTGTAGTACACTGAAGTGGTGAGGTGGGGGGAGTGATAGTGACAACAATGTCAAGGAAATTAACAGAGACAGTGGAGATGTGAGAGGTGAATTGGATCGCAGGGTGGAAGTTGTTAATGAAATTAATGAACCGAGATAGGTCAACCTCTGGCATATCGGTGAGACCTATGCCATCATCGATGTATCTATGATACATCAATATAAAAGGCCCAGGATACTGCTGCCACACCTGATACTCCAGGTAGCCCATGAAGTGGCAGGCATAACTGGGACCCATCTTGGTGCCCATGGCAACTCCACTTATTTGGGCAAAGAACTGTCCATTGAACTCAAAGGAATTGAGTCGAAGGACCAGTTCTGCAGGCGCAGGAGAGTCTCTGTAGCGATAGAGGGGTGCGTGCGCTGGTCCAGGAAAAACCGGAGAGCTCGGAGACCATCAGAGTGAGGAATGGAAGTGTAAAGTGAGCAAACATCTAACAGAAATAAACGGTAGGTACGGTCTGGAGAAAGCTGAATAGAGGAAAAAGTAGTAAGAGCATGGTTTGTGTCCTTTAAGAAGGAAGGAAGGAAGCTGCTCTGCAATAGGCTGGAAGATGCCGTCGAGGAAGTCTCCAGGGAACGTCCCATACACTTGGTAAGTTTTGGGCAAATGCTTCCTGTGCTGGATTGTTACTTCTTATGCTACTTTACTGGGTGTAATCTTCCTACTTAAGGAGATACAGACGTATTATGGTAATGAGGCTTGTGCTGCAGAAAAAAAACACTTAAAATGAAGT
Source organism: Oreohelix idahoensis (assembly GCA_024509875.1). NCBI lineage: Eukaryota > Metazoa > Mollusca > Gastropoda > Stylommatophora > Oreohelicidae > Oreohelix > Oreohelix idahoensis. Next base: position 31,383 of record JAMPIV010013621.1, read on the forward strand.
TCTTCCCCTAAAAACAATTCTCGTTGCTTCGTGTTTTATAATGATGATACAGCTGTTTGGTTTTGAATTTGTCGAGTTTTAATGTCCTCATTACGCACTCAGTGTGTATCAGTGTAACTGTGGCACTGATAAAATGACTGCTGAACATCTGCTTCAAAGTTGGCCTTTATATGCGGTACAGAGAAAGCGCATATGGCCGACGCCAGTTCCTTTCGTGGAAAAGCTTTACGGAGATTCAAATAGCCTCAAACTGGCTATTGCTTTCTTTGAGAACATTCAAGTGGACGTCTGAGAGTGTACGACGTCTGAGAGTGTACGACGTCTGAGAGTGTACGACGTCTGAGAGTGTACGAAGAAGAAGTACAATGTGTAAAATAAATATTGTTTTATTTTTTATTTCTAAACGTTGACTACCAAAGAAAATGTCCACGTTGAGACTAAACAGAAAGGTTACACTACGGATAGTAATCTCCCCTCGAAATCAACAAACGTTGACTTAAATGTTCTTGGGAAAAAGGAGGGGGGGGGGGGGGGGGAGAAGAAATATTTTGGTCCTGTGGTGTATATTCTAGTCTAGTTCAGACTTCTCCAGGATTTAAAGTAGCCTAGGCTATAATACCATCAGTTCCATGTAAATTGTAAATGGTTGAAAGGATTGTGCTACGAAGAAACGTAGCAAACATGTTTTTAAAACAAATTAGCAGCACTCGTGGAGGAGGGGTATACTTCGGCTTACACCGGCTTACGTCTGCTATTCACTCTCGACAGAACTAGGCCCTACTTTACCTCGTTTGTGAATAACGACCGGATAACTAATTGATATAAGTATAGCAACCAACAATCTAGCCAATATATACACTCCCTCCTCGGGAGTCCTTTTCAGGACTTTATGCCAGCAGATGGATAATGTTAGTCCTTTTCAGAACTTAGTGTCTATCAACGCTGACGGGCTAGAAATCTGTTTAGATTGCTCAAAAGTTCACTTGAGGGTCGGCGTGTATGATGTATGGCGTCCGCTTCGAATTCTAGAGGTGCCGGGTTCAATTCCCAGTTGAGGGAATTAAAATTTATGGAAATTATTTTTAAGAACCAGTGATTCTAATGAGGTCATACTTCCCCCTGGTCTCCTGGATAGTGAGATCGGATGCCTAGCTTTCTCGGATAAGGGCGAACAAATAGGAGGTCCCATGTGCAAGTTGCGCACGTTAAAAATGCCACGGCAATTAGAAATCGTAAAGAGTAGGCCTATCAGACCGCTGCAAAGATCCCACCATGGGAACTAAAAGTGCCAGAAACTGCCTCCCACTTAGCAAAGGTCATTAGCAAATACAAAGACATAATCTCAACAAAAAGTAAAACAATTGAGTATATAGAATAGTATATACATAATAAAAGGTAAAGGAAAAAAGGTAAAGGAACCCGTTACACGCCCATTCAGGCATATTGGGAATATGGTGTTAGGCCCATATTATCTTGACCGTCGGCACACGAGGGGTGATGTGGTCGGCATCACGCCGGCCGCCTTAACCTTCCCAGAGTTGCTCTGGTACCCATTTGGGGCTGGGTCGACCCAGGAGCCGTTTGTGGCCTAAAAAATTCCCGCCTCATCTGGGGATCGAACCATAGACCACTGCGCTAGGAAGCCAGTGCACTAACCACTGTGCTACCGCGGCTCCCATATACATAATAGACTTACTATATATACGGATGGGTCCAAAGTTGAAGAAGGACAATTAGGATTCTATATATATATATATATATATATATATATATATATATATATATATATATATATATATATATATATATATATATATATGCACACAGACGGGACCAAGACGATCTCTTATCTACTCCGTCAGTCCTGATTAAAGTTAAACAGCACAGCTTACGCCTTTACGCCTAGCTTTCGCAAGCGCTGAGATTTCAGGTCGGATTGAGGTATACACTCTCCCCGCCCCATTTCTCGCGCTTTAACGATCAGCGTACAATGTCAATTATTATTCAATTATCCATACGCGCACTTACATAAATATCGCATGTAGTTAGTAGCTATTAAATTGTTGGCGTCTGTTTGTCATCGTATGGTACTAAATAATAGGCAGTTATAATAAATACACAAAAGGAAATATAACGTGAATTCTTTTCTGTCACTATCAGTCGTGCCTAACATATAAATCAGTCAACTAAAACCGTCTCGTGTGAGAAAGCGGGTGGTGAAAATTAACATTATAACCGAAAATCTGGTATAAAATAGCTACGCGTTATTTATTTCACTAGTTCAAACAGCTAGAAAATCTAAGTGAATTAAAATGGTAAAGGCTTAACACTCTTAATCGCGTAAACACTAATTTCTATTACCAGACAATCAGAATGAAAATCCCCACGAATGCTATTAACACATCTTCCACAATGGTTCTAGAACTACGTGCTTAGACTATCCAAAAAACCTGAGTGACAACTGATAGCAGGTTTAAGAAAACACAGTTTATATATCACCATGTTTCTCTGATCTATAGATGATGTTACTTTTCACACTATTGTGTGAGTGACGGAGAAACCGAAACATGAGTTCCCCAGATAAAAGTTTACCGTTGGCCTATCCCGGGCGTTCAACCGCCATCAAAACCTTACATCCGTGTAACGGGGTTCTCGAATATTTTTACCCGTGACTTGACATCAAACAGCACTCGGGAAAATCCTGGATCTCCCTTCGTGGACTTCAAAGGGTCTGTGGTTTTTCACGTGTGGTCTGTCGGGTATCGTATGATTGACATGTGACAGCGCCGTGTTGTCATCGCCATTTTGTCTGTCGTTCTCTACCTTTTTACTACAACATAGCCATTTGGCAGCTATTTTAGTGTTACTCAGTCAGGATCTAAAAAATAGAACATTAGTCATATCGGTTACGGACAGCAGCCAATCAGAGAAGAGAAGCGCCCAGGCTATCGCATGTAAATCTGACACGTCGGTTTAAATAATATTTAATTGTGGTGCGATTTTGATTGTTATATTTATTAACTACGGTGCTGATGCCGAAATAGCTTATTTTAGTGTGGTGAGTGCTGCAATTTATCAATATGTTACAGCTTACTAGAATAAAGGTCATGTGCTTCTTCAGTAATGTTAGACTGATAATGTGGTGTCAGTATTAGTAAGATCGGTGTTACGGTAGTTTTATTGATGGCGTATGCTAGAAATTGGCAGTGCGCATGATTAGGTTCGATGGAATTAATATAAATTGATCTTTATACTTTACGAAGTTATGAACGCGAAATGCACGGTCAAGTCGTGACGTGTTAGCGTCGATATGGTCACGCTTGGTGACTAGGTTACCGTACCCCTTTTTGTATGACCGTCGAGCTGTAAAGACGTGTCCTTATGTTCTTCTAGTGTCGGGCATGGAGTGCCGCACAGTTATGTTGTATTTAAGTATGGACATGGGTCAGTCCATTCTAATTGATGAAGAGATAAATGATTAAGTAGTTGATTCAGTCTCGTCAAGAAACATGCGCTCACTACTGGTTGTCTGAAACCCAGCAGCGCGAGTATATAGCCATGATGTTCGTTTGACAGTTTTTCAAGTACGACATGGACCCATAATAGGATGTTTGCAAGTATTCAATTTGTCATATATGCTTACCATGAACTACATTAACTGATGTCGTCAAATATGTTTGTTTTACGTAATAAAACTGTTTTCCTCGTGGACTCAAATAAGATGGACTTATCAAGTTGATCTTTGAGATATTCACTTGTTGGTTACACTTACCACGCATTCGCATATCAAATAATTAAAGCACGATTACTACTAATGAATGAGAACCAGAACACTCAAGTCATGGACAGGGATTATGAACATTCTTTATTAACTCAATATTCAACGGCCTAAAGCAACCTCCATAATACTTTGATCACAGACCTACAATTCTAACCGGATCGTCTGTATCAGAGAACTGGTAGGGCAGTTCGGGGATACGAAAATCTTCTCCTTCATCAGGTTAGATCTAGCGACAAATTTCTTCGTAACACGATTGTTTACGTTTACAATACGTTCACATGACTTTACGAGACACTGCACGTGACTAGAGGTCAAATATACGTCATCAACCTTTTCGATCGAGTCAATGACAACCGTTGGCAGCCTTACGAAAGTCAAATCTAATGTCCTGCTACAAGCATCGCTGCAAGAAGAATATCAAGTGGAAACCCCAATCAAAACGATGAAGTTCAGCTCACTGTACCTAGTTGGCCGTTGACGCATACTGGTATTAACTGAAGAAGATCACGGGGCGCAAAAAGATAAGTGAATGTTGAAACCTTTGTCGGTTCATCAAAACTAGGTGTAGTCCACTTCATTTTATTCGGGCATTTTATCTGCAATTAATTGTTTTATGTTTCTTTCGTCATTGATTGTCTATTTGTTATTCGTATAAGCGGGCGGTTGGATTTGGGAGTTTTTAGATCGACTAATACCTCTTTTCAGATGGTCAGTAGATCTGAAAACCGTTCTAATAGGGATTAGTTGAGTAATTGCATTTGCAAAGCATCTGCTGAGATTTGCCAGCAGCATACTGCGTTTGCTCCTGAAGTTATTCGACCTTAGATGTTTTAGTTGTAAAGTAATGTTATATTTGTAGTAATTTTGCTGTATTGAGTTTCATTTTGTTCATTTCGTAACTTGTTCGTAAACTATCCCATTCATTCTGATCTGCCTATCATTTATCTTATAATTGTAAAATATTTGTCAGTTATGAGTCCTGTGACGTAAATCCTATCGGCTGGCTCTGTGGTGAGTGCCGATTTTGAAACAGTGCAACTTTCTGAATAAATCCGGTGCTGCGTCTGTCAAAAGTTAGATGTTAATATTATTTCGTATACCACTCCCGTGGACTGATAAATTGGAAACAATATCTGGGAATTGATAGTCCAGTTAAACTTAATAGTTAAATGTGTCTTTGTCTTTTAGCTAGTCCTGTTCACAACATGTACTCGGAACTCGTAAGCCACAAAGAAGACAACATAAATCCCATCAGTAACTGGAGACAATAATAAAGAAAAAACCGCTGGCCTCTCTGTCGGGTCTCCGAGAAATAAACAAGACATAATGAAAAGAAATGCAACTATTCTATATGTACACGGACGGGGACGAGACGATCTCTTTCCCTCTCCGGCAGTTCTGCTTAAAGTTAAAAGGCACACGGTGACTTTATTTACAACTATACGGTCAGCTTTTTGCCCGCGCTGCGATTTCAGGTTCGGACCAAGGCATGCACCTTCCCGCCCCATCTGCTCGACTATTGTTTAATTACCCCATACGCGCACTTACAAATAACGTCTGTCGTTAATATTTATTTTATTGTCGGCGCCTGTTAGTTTAGTCGTAAGGTATAAACAATAGTCACTTACTATAAAACACAAAATGAAATAAAACGTGAATCCTATTCGGTCACGAAAGTCACGGTTAACACTTAATCAGTCAACTACCGTATCTTCTGGGGAGAGAAGCGGGTGATAAAATTATCATTCTAACTGCACTCCTCTAGCAAAGGAAAATAGTTATTTATTTCGCTAGTTTTAACGCTAGAAATCACAGTGAATTATAAAGGTAAACTTAACACATTAAATCACGTAAATGCTAATTTCTATTACCACAAATCAGAAATGAAACAATCCCAACGAAATGCTATTAACACACTCCCACAATGGTTCTAGAATAACGAGCTTAGATTATCCAAAATTCTGAGCGACAACTGATCAGTGAGTTTAAGGAACCGCTGATTATATATATTCATTGGCTCTCAGATCCCTAATGGTGTTAATTTCGCATGAACATGCGAACTATAAGTTTTAAGAAACTGTGGACCAGATGAAATGTCCTCTAAGCCGGCCACAGTTTCTCTCGTCGAGCGCTACTTGACCGACTTCAAAGGCCCTCACACCGATAACGGGGTTTCTTCCAAAATCGCTCGCGTCTCGAGATGAAATGTTAATCGGCGTCAGAGATTCCCCTTGTATCTGAAGATCAAAGGGTTAAGTGTTTAACCCACGTGCGTCTGTCTGCTATCTTGATGATTGGCAGACCCGCTCGCGTGAGAAACTTAGGTAAACAAATCAGAGCTCGCTGCCTGTTATGTGTCGTGAATTATTCTAATCCCCATATATAAATTAAAACGTAAATGCAAAGCCTAACAAATAAATTTAATAAAAGGAAAGAGGAATGGTAAAGAACAGTGCTGTCACAATGACTGTACTCGAAATCCCCCTTGTTTTCTACTTCGTCTGCAAATTGTAACGCTTTCACGTTGATAGTAAAAGCCTACTGTATTATTACCCGCTTTCTTCAATGAAACGTGTACTGTATTTCTTGGAAAAACCTTGAGGTACGCAAGCTGATCAATGACCTAGATTTAATATTTCATTCATTCCATACACGGCGTAACTAAAGACAGATGGACTAAAGGATAGAGAGAAGGGAGAGGCAGAAAGCCGAACACGTGCAACACTAAACACGCGTCGCGCGATACACAATTGCTGCCATCATGCATGTAAGGCCACATGCACTAACTTTATTTCAAATCGACAGTGATAAAATTCACTACCCTTCCCAGAGTTAGGTTTTAAAATCCTGAAAAACGCTTATTAGGACTTATGACATTATACCGGTTTACGTTTGAAAACATTACAGTACCCAGACAGCACATCTTCGAAACAGGAGGTAGAAGAAATTGCATATTTTGAACGCAGCATATTAGCTCTATTAAATATATATATTTGGGTTCCTTAGGGTTTGCTGACAAAGAATATGTAAAACGTTACGCAAATAGTCTAGGAATTACCAAGTTATGGCCAAAATAAAATAGTGGGGGTGCCTGACAGCATGAAATCATTTCTGCTCATAAAATTTTTTTATAACGTGTTTAAAAAAACATTACGTACGGAAATAGCCTACCATGTTAACTCCTATGTGATTGGAGCGCAACAAATGAAAGACTAAACACGATTGGTCGGACTATAAATACTATCGTGTGTTGTCAGGGGAAACGTGAGAAAGGGGTACTTTTTTGAAAAGATGTGTAGACGTGGTGTGATTGGGTAGAGCTGCGAATATACTCCATTCAGAGCGTCTGTTCATTGCCACATCTTGTAATAAACCTACTAAGAAGCAGTGCGTTGAGCACCAGTGTATATTTTTTTTATAAAATAAAGCCTGGGACATCGGCAGATCGGAGTTGTGCTATATTCATTGCCAGTCAACGAAACTGTTTATTATTATTTCCATGAATTGTGGTAAGCTTGAAATATTCAATATCTTTTAATGAAAATTGAATGTAAATTGATAATTTATGTCTGTATATATGTGTGGTTCAGTAGCGAACATGATGTAAAGCCTATAGGCTCCAGCCTGAACAGAAGGTGTCGGAGGAAAGTAAAACTGCATGGAATGGCCAAACAGTACACTGACACCTAGATTATTAACTAGAAAGAGATAATGCTGGAATTGCAGAGGCGTAGTAACCATTAGAGAGGGAAATACTGGTATAAGGTATTTCAGATGAAGCTGACAGTTGGCCTAACGCTCTGAACTCAATGTTTGTGATGTATTGTGCTCAGTGTAGAACTAGAGTGTAAATTAGTTCTGACGTAGAAGGTACAACCTTCTTGTTTCAGGGACCGTGGTCTTAAAGTTATTGAGCAGCACCTGGTCAGAGCTTTGCTGAAGCCAGAAGTGGACAGCATACTCCTTGGTCAATATAACAACCAGTGGGGTGGCTCCAGAACTCAGTACAGTTATCGAGCAGAGGAGTCCTTTACTGCAGTCATCACGCAAGATAAGAGAGTGTGGCCATGGAGCTCAACATTATGTACCCCATCTTACAATGACAATATAAACTAAAATTAAGAGGGGAATTAAATTGTTTTAATACCAGGAACTGAGAACATCTTCAATACTAGTTCCCATAGAAACAAACTATTGAAGTCATGATGACAAATACCAACAGAGCTTGAACAAAACAAAACCAGTATTACCTCATATTACCACTACACAACTGACACACATAGGATACCATTTATAATATATGTCACTACAAGAATCATATTAATAAATTCTGTACATATAACTTGTAATTAAAATTGATTGTGATTCCTGGTTCCCTTTGTATTTGAATCAGGACACATATACATTCATGACAGCACTGAATACATATTGTTATTTGAAAAGTTATCAGTGACTCCTTTAAGATATCCTCTTAGAGTGTTATATGCTGGCTGGTCGCGGAAGTTGGTATTATGTCTGTTTGTTTACATCACAAGAAAAAGAGGCGTGGATAAAAGTATGAGTAATGCAGTCTGTCAAATGTTTGACTTGCGAACGAATCATAGAACTACGGCGTGGTCACGGAAGACTGTCAGATACAGCAGGCTTTATTTCCATTATACGTCACAGTTCGTCTGGGCTTTGAAGATGTGAAACCCTGTCACATATGAAAATAGTGCAGCAATAACCGTCAACTTTGCCTCTCCCCATCCACTTTTTATATGTTTTTGCTACACGAATGCCTGATTCACCATCACAATTAACACTCGAGCCATCTGGCAATTAAGCACGAACGTGGAACAGAGCGAAGTGAGCATTACGGCGTAATTGTTCTTTGATCAGAGAAACGCGGGTAGAGGCCAGCAAGGGAGCGATAAGCCTGAGACGTACTTGTAGTGTTACATTTTCAAGGGAATGAACTTACGTAGCTGAGATGCGGCAGAGATGAAGAAAGTACCTTTTATTCAGGAATGGAACGGCAAATTGTTCCGGCCCTGGTCGGAGGTGTAACTTTCGCATTAAGGAGCGAAAGAATGGAATCCATAGATATATTCCTCGACTCTCCTAGCTCAGATATCAGTCACTCAGAGAATTCTTGAGAATAACTAGCTCGATATTATGAGAGTTTTCGTATATAGTACTTCTTATATTCGTTGAGATATTTTCAGTTTCTTCTGTTTTGTGGTAATTTATATACTAGCATCTTAAGTGATTTAATTTGTTTGAAGTTTTCATTTATATTTCACTGGGATTTTCTGTGTAAAATTTAATAACGTATTAAATAACGTATAGCGAAATTTTTTCCAGCTGTAAAGTAAAAATTACTCGCTATTTCCCAGAAAGATATGTTTTAAATTGACTAGTACATACATTAAATAGCTATCTAGTGGCGGTATATATATTATTTACTTCTATCCATTTTATGTAAAGTTCATAAAGGATAAGCTAGACCCTTGTGTTTTAAATCTAATTTATAACGGAGTGGTGAAGAGGGCTTACTTTAACACGTGGTAGATATAATATTGATATTATGTTTAAATGTTTATATTTTATTTCCTAAAATCGAGGCGATCAAAACCTACGTACTAGCGGACTTATGATCATATGAACTTACGTTCTATAGTCTTATAATCTTATAAGCAACCAGAAACTTTATAATATTGTTGAGTCTTCGGGCTATGACCTGTGCGGTCCATTTTCTTCATTTTTATGAGAGAGACAAAACTAGAACAATAATTGTAAAGGTTAACGGGACCAGAACTATTACCCGATTTCATTTATATCAATCTCATCAGCCAACTGGGGCAAAATATATTGTCAAGCAACATTTGTGTAACTTCAAATAGTGTCTCAGCGGTCAGATGCTAGACAACACAGAATATATCTGAATTCTTCATCTTATGTCGGTGATCACCACGTATGAGCCTTACTCCAACCAACTGAAGGCAGAGATACCGTATTTTATCCAGGAAAAATTAGATCACCAACTCTAGCGACTACCGTGAAACGTGCAGTCAGCAACTACGGCTAGTCTGGGGCTTGATTTGGCAAAACTTAATATGACACTGAGTAGTCGTGTTACTTATTAGTGTCTATTTCCACGGAATGCCTGCGACATCTATTGGTAAGCGAATTATGAAAGTGGCCACTGTACGTATGTGAATTGAATGAACGGAGAAAAAAACTTATTTCTGTTGTTAACCACTATCATACAAATCTTTTCTCTTTTGTTCTCATTAATCTGAGTATTTACGGGATAGATTAATTAGGGACTTGTCCTTTGTTTTCTTTATGGACTATTCCAATGCCTTATTGTAAACTTTTGATCTTTTGAGTTAATTAACCTCGGTCGGGATCTTCTGTTCTTTTCCTTTACCAGAGGGAAGAACCTATTTGATTAATTTTTATTTTGTCTGTAAACCCATGATCTATTGTTGTATATGATTTATGTTGTGAAGTTCTAGTGATAAATAAACTTTATTAAACCTTAAGTTATTGTGTTGTCAACCCCTGTACATATATGTTATCAATAGTTTGTTTTTCACGTTTGTGCGTATTTGTCACAGAATTGTGTGCATGTGGGAGCAGTGTAACTTGTATTTTGTACAAGGAGAGAAAGTACGTCTGATTTAAATTTAGTCGTTCAGATAGGCTGGATGAGAGACATTACTCAACCCCAGAGACTGTCCTTTCTCTTACACTATCACCTCGTGAGAAAAACTATTTCTACACCTTACTCTCACATAGTATCACTATCACCTCCGCTCAGACAGGACTATAAACATCTATTACCTATCTGATAAACATCTACGACAAACCCTTTCATATCTCATTTATGGAAGTAAAACTACTGTCATCCTTAGCTATCGAATGATTGCTATCCTCCATTGTATCATCCTCCTCCATGCTCCAGTTTCGACTCATAAAATTCGCTCCAACATTCTCCTTTCCTGGTATATATTGTACTTTGAACGAGTACACGCTTAACAGTAGAGCCCAATGCATAATCTTTGCGTTAAATTCCTTATTGGCTCCTAGGAATGTCAATGGAGCATGGTCAGTTTGTACCGTGAATGAAACGTCATATAGATATTCATGGTGTCTCCTAATTCCATTCACGAGTGCCAAACATTCTCTCTCCACGGTCGAATAATTCCTTTCTGCTGTATTCAGTTTACGGCTGCCGTAAGCAATTGGAAAATAACAGGTTTGGATTCTTGTCATCTGCCTGCAGCAGTGTTGATCCGATTCACTGTCCGCTGGCATCTACGCGCAAAATAAAAGGTTTCTTAAGGTCAGGTAACCTTAAAATGGGGTATTTAGACAGTTGTTCCTTCGGAGTGACGTAAGCGCGTTCACACTCTGCGGTCCAAACAACCTTATTGTGTTTTCCTTTTCTTGTGAGGTCAGTGAGAGGCGCCATAAGACCGTTGAAGTTTTTGATAAACTTTTCGTAATACGCGCACAGTGAAAGGAAAGAACGAGTATCCCTCTTTGTTTTAGGCCTCTTCGCTGCACGTATTTTCTCGATGTTTTTGGCAACTGGCCACATACAACCTTGAGAAATAGTATGCCCTACGAAGTCAAGCTTTCCAAAGCCGATTAAGCATTGGCTAGGTCGTGCGGTGAGGCCAGTTTCCTGTAGTCTCCTGAGGAGCATAGCGACCGTAGCTATTTGTTCTTCGTAGTTATCCGTTGCAATAAGTATGTCGTCCATGAAATGGTGTATGTTTGGACTTTGCAAGGGTTCTAAAAGCGTTTTCATCATTCTGGTGAAGACTACTGGTGCGTTGTGTAAACCGAAAGGCATAACGTTGAAAGCATAACGTCCTTCACTGGTGCTAAAGGCTAATAACGGTTTCATTTCATCCTTGACTGGTATTTGGTAATAACCTTTACTCAGGTCAATCGTGGAGAAAATTTTAGCCTTGCTAAGTTTGGTGAACAGTTCAGAAGCGTTTAGCAGTGGTTTCGGCTGGAATTCATTGACTTTATTAAGTAGTCGATAGTCAATAGACAGCAGAACTTCCTTATTAGGTTTCTGCAACAGTACGAAGCTCGAGCTATAAGGCGATGTAGACTCGCTAATAATCCCAGCTTGATGTAGTTTGTCTATCTCTCCACGTAACGTGTTTGCTTTCGCATACGGGATCGGGTAAACTCTGGTTCGCACAGGTGTCTCGTTTGTCAGTTTCATATCAAACTCTACGAGATGCTTTCGACCAGGTATGTCCGTTAAGACTGCTGAGTACTGTTTCAGTAACGCTTTAGTTTCTGTCTGTTGTGCTTCTGAGAGAGAGTCGCCGAATTTAACATCTTTAACCAATTCCGTTTGTTGCAGTGGGTATTCCATGCAACTATCGTCATCTTCCTCATCTTCGGTTGCTATAGTGACCGCCAGGAGATGTTCGGGGGAAGGCATCGGTCTTTCCAAATATTTCTTTAACAGATTTATATGGTAGACTTTTTCCTTTCCTTTAATAGAGATCTTGTAGTTCGTTCTCGAGATCTTTTTAAGGACGGTAAACGGCCCTTGCCATCCGATACGTAGTTTGTTGGTTCCGGTAGGAAGTAGCAACAGAAATTTCTCTCCTGGTTGCAATTCTCTCTCTTTCGCTGCTCTGTTGTATCGTTTAGCGTGCTTCATGCGTGCTCGCTTAAGGTTAGATGTTGCTAGATCCCATCCTAGTTGTAACCGTTCCTTTATCTCCGGTACATACTTGAATGCTGAGACGACTGTCTCATCAGCCTTATGGTCTGTCAGTGACCGTAGTAAGGCTTCTAGCGGACCCTTAATAAGTCTGCCGAATGGAAGTGTAGCTGGTGGTATCCCTGTAGAGGCCTGGGGGACTTCCCTGCAGGCGAATGCTGCTGGAATGAAAAGGTCCCAATCTTCAGGTTTCTCTTGTCCCAGCTTACGTAACATCATGGTGAGGATTCCGTTGACACGATCTACTAACCCACTTCCGGCCGGATTATAGGGGCTTAAATAAATGTGCTGGTCCCTCAAGATCTTAAAGATCTCCTCCATTAAATGGCTACGGAATTGGGATCCGTTATCCGTCAAAACCTTTTGAGGGAATCCCAACTGTGTAAAGATTTGCACTAGGGCTTCTGCGACATGTTTGGAATCCGTGCATGTTAGCGGTATAGCTTCGGCCCACAAAGTGCATGTGTCGACTAAGGTCAGGATAAACCTGTTCCTTCTTTTAGTCGTTTCTAGGGGTCCTATAATGTTGACTGCAACCCGTTCAAATGGTGTCCCCACTATTGGCATTTCTCCCATGGGAACTGGGGGTGTCCAATGCGTGGGTGCCACACGTTGGCACTTGACGCGGGATTTCACATATCTGATGATATCAGTGTTCATTCCTGGGGAAAAAGCAATAGTGGCGTTTTTTGTCCCATATGTCCGCTAAACTGGGAAGCAGTGCCCCATTTCTAAGATTTGGTCTACTTTCATGTCGGTACTAAAGCTTTGACTGTTTCGCCCGTTCTTCCAGCACTCGTTCCTTAGAAAATATGTTCGTTGTGTCTGGGGTCCTTCCGTGCCATAGTTTTCTTAAGCAGGACTCCAAAATGGGGTCCTTTTGTTGCGCCTCTTTCAGTTCCTTAGGTAACATATTAGGTGCAGGCTCCCGTTCCTTTTTGGTTTGCCCTCAAGGTGCTGCTGATCACAATCGGCATATCTACAACCAAGTATGAAGATCGGATCATCCAATGCCATTTTACATGTATCTCCACGAGTGCGACAGAAGCGTTGCTTTCAAAACTTAATTTGAGCGGTTTCTTCTGCTCTTGACCAGGTTTGACCAAAACGCTCGACATAATCATGTTGAAGTCCCGTTCAATATAACAGTGGGCACGTAGAACTACCCTTCACCCTTGAGAATCATTGACATTACTACTTCTTTGCGAGTCCTTCTTGTCCCAGTCAAAAATGTTTTTCTACTGCGACATGTTTGGAATCCGTGCATGTTAGCGGTATAGCTTCGGCCCACAAAGTGCATGTGTCGACTAAGGTCAGGATAAACCTGTTCCTTCTTTTAGTCGTTTCTAGGGGTCCTATAATGTTGACTGCAACCCGTTCAAATGGTGTCCCCACTATTGGCATTTCTCCCATGGGAAAAGGCAATGCATATGAGGCATATGTGAAACTGGGAAGCAGCAATCAAGACAATTACGTCATGTTGAAGAAAGCTTTACTTGAGCGCTTCGAAATTAACGCTCGCAAATTACGTTCAGACTTACTTAAGATGCCATCCAGGTTTACGGTTCCCTGTTCAGCAAGAAATCTACGGGTCTCATTTGACAAGGTGCTTTTGATCTGTTCGGTTAGAATAAGCTCTTGTAACCCTTCATAAGTGCAAGGGAGCTTTGAAAGCTCCAGACACATAGTCAAATATCCCTTTAGACGGGAAGAGAACTGGGCAAACGTCGTGGTTCCTTCCTTCCTGCTGTTCCGGAACAGTTGCAAAAATTTGCAAGCGTTAATTTCGAAGCGCTCAAGTAAAGCTTTCTTCAACATGTCGTAATTGTCTTGATTGCTGCTTCCCAGTTTCACATATGCCTCATATGCATTGCCTTTTAAAGCCTGGGAAAGCTTCAAACACCATCACGAACTTTCTAAACCATACAGTGTTGCTATTCTCTCAAATTTTTCTAGATAAGTGTCAATTTTTCATTGGGGCTTGGAAAGTATTCTAGGGCAAATGACATAGCTGCTAATTGGGGAGATTGAGTACTGTAATGATCAGTTGAGAGTGAATGAGGTGAGGAAGGCTCTCCGTTGCTAGAGCTACACGCTGCACCGCGACTTTGGACCTCTAGAGTCTTAAGCGCCAATTCGTGCTGACGTCGTTGCTCAGACTCTCTTTCCTCATGTTGTCTATCTCTCTCTCTTTCCTCATGTTGTCTCTCCCTCTCTCGCTCCATGTCTCTGCGAGTTTCCATTTCCGCCTTAATTCTCTTACTTTCCAATTGACGGTCTTCTTTCTCTTTCTTCTCCTCCTCATATTTGGCTAGTTCTTCGTTTACAAAGGCTAGCAACTCTTCACCTTGTAATCCTATTTCCTTTGCCTCCTCTCTTAGCATTGTTCTAAGTTTTACTTACTCAGCCATGGCAAATGACTGACTGCGATTTATTCGAGAAAGAAAGAAGAAAAAATGTACAGTGCTGTTTAACAAATTAAGAGAAATGCCCCAAAAAAATTTCTGATTTTACTGTGTTACCCCCTTCCTGTTATCAGTTATCTAATCTATCACTGATGTTAACTGGCAAAAAGGCTCCTAACGCAGACGAATTAAACCATAAAGATGGTAGATCCGGTTAACACTGAAAAAAAAACTGCTATTACTACTGTTGGAAACAATAAATTAAAATAAGGAGAAAAAAAATATTCCTTATTTAAATCCACCACACTCGTCCACACCTGAAGTCAGTTTTGGAGTTAGGGAAGGGTATTAACTTGGCGACTACCAGAATGCACTTCTTTTGCGATGCTCACACTCCACTGCTCCAAAAAAGTTGTGATTGATAAACAATCACGCGTACCAGCGGTCTTCTTGTACACAAAATATTATATATCATATATCTAACAAACATTACCAATCAAAATCAACTGTATGTAAATTCTAAGATGCTGTGGAAAGAAACAAATTTCTAATTTGTATGGTCAGAACCCTGTAAATAAGAACGTTATCTAGGGGATAATTATTTTAATATTCTTAACTCACAACATAAAACGCACCACACACTCTTATCTAGAGTTAGACTAAGATACAATATCAGACGTTAGTCATTTATCTAGACTCAGACTTAGATGATCAAATCGTAGAACGAGCCAACCATTCCGTCGCGTTTATATAGGTTTTAAAGTTATGTAAGGTCCCGCCTGAGTATAGGAGATTGTGTTAATACGTGAGAAGTAAGGTGTAACAAATCGATTTTCACGAGTGAATAGTTAAGGAGAAGATCTGTCTCTGGACTAAGAAGTTTTTCTAATCCAGCCTATCTGTACGACCGTAATTTAGTATCAGACAAACACACAAAGTTTAGTTCTTACTTACTTACTTAATCGTTGCCCTTCTGCAGTGAGTTGTAGAGGTTTGGAAGAGAGAGCGCCAGACTATCCAATCGACTGTCTTCTTCCTGGCCTAGTTCAATTCTAGTCCTCGGTCCTTCAAAGATTGTCAAATGTTGTCCTCCCAGCGGACTCTGGGTCGTCCTGGGGGTCTGGATCCTTGGCTCTTTGTTTCCCAAGCTTGTCGTGGTAGCCGACCTTTTCCCATTCTGCAGACATGGCTAAACCATCTTAGTTGGGACTGTTCTATTTGGGTCTGCAGGGGGTGAGATTTTGGGCCTTGTCGTATCGTCTGGTTGCGGACCATGTCTCTTTTTGTTACTTCAACCACCTTCCTCGGATACCTCATTTCTGAGGTTTGGATCTGGCTTTTGTGGGTTGTAGTCATTGCCCATGACTCGCATCCATATGTCAAGACTGGGACATTGGTGGAGCGGTATTTAGCCATCTTCGTTTTCTTACCAACCTCTCTCTTGCTGAGGAATCCTCGATTTATGTCCTGAAAAAAGTCTTCCAGCTGCTGCTATACGAGTGGCCAACTCTTCTTTGATGCCTCCCTTTCGGTCTATAATAGCTCCGAAGTATTTAAAGAGGTCGATATGCTCCAGGACCTGTTCTCTCTGCTTAATCTGATATCTTCTTTCTTCTCGTGATATCATCATGGATTTTGTTTTAGAGCTGCTTATGACCATCCCTCTCTTCTCCAGCTCTTCCTTCCAGACTTGCAGGTTGGATTGGAGATGTGCCTCTGATTTAGCAATCAGGGCAACATCATCAGCAAATGCCAGCTCTGAAATACAGACCTGTCTCATCTTCCAGTACCCCACTGAATACTTTCTTGTTCTCTCCTTACTTGCTGTTCTCTCCTTACATGCTCAGGACGAACGAGGAAGAAGGAAGAAGAAGAAGTTTGAATGTGTGAGTTAGCTGTTCAAATGTTAGTATTTGTCTCATGTTGTTGAATGTAGCTTTGGTCATTCTTTCTCTCTTCTTGATTTCTATTTCACATCTGCCATCTTCTGTTATTATATGACCAAGATATGAGAAACTCTTGACTTGTTCCACGATTTTACAATTTATTCTTATCTTTAATGTTGGCTTATCGCCTACTTTGCTGATTATCATAGTTTTTGTTTGCTCAATGTTAATGTAATTTCGCGCCCCTTACATTTTCCTTTCTCGTAATCCTGTGGCTGAATTCCTATAGCATCTTTCTCATTAAGTGAGTGTTCGTGTGCATTATTAATAAACATGTAATCTCTGTTTTTTTTTCTTCAGTGTTACATTTTATGTAAAGTATTTACAAGGTGAAGGTAGTTCCGTGTCAGATACCGCCTTAGAGGAGTAAAATGTTTGAGAATTCCCTACACTAGATCTTGCTTCGAGAGATTGTGATGGCCAGTTCACTTCCTCGCAGCCTTTTTCTTTCTTTACTCAAGAGAAGAGTCAGGTACCCATTTACAGCTGGGTAGACTGGAGTGTGATTTATCAAGTTTAGATCTCAGAATCAGGTAACTACCAAGAAAAGAAAACGCTCTAGCCGCTTAGCCAGTCGCACACTCCATTAGGACAAGCAATACAATTCTGTTTTAGTTCATCATCATCGTCATCAGTTGCCATCTCCACAACGAAGGTTGGCTGTAATGGATCTCCAACGTCTTCTGTCTCTTGTCTTGATGGTGCACTCTGATAGACTCTTTCCTGTCCATCTCTTGATGTTATCTTCCCACTTATAGCGCTGTCTTCCCCTTGCACGTTTGCCTTCAACTCTCCCTTCTGTTATGGTCTTCTGAAAGGTGTTATGCCTTTTTATGTGGCCAAAGTATTTTAGCTGCCGAACTTTGACCTCCCTCATTAGTTCTCTTTTCATACCTAGATTTTCTAGGACCTCCTTATTTGTTTTCATCTCTTTCCATGAGATACGCCCCATTCTTCTATATATCTACATTTCAAGAGCCTCAATTCTTTCTTCCAAATGCTTATTCATCGTCCATGTTTCTGCACCATACAGAAATGCAGAATATATATAACACTTTATGATTCTCAGTTTTAATTTGTGAGATAACTGTTTGGATGTCAGTATATGTTTCATGTTGTTGAATGTAGCTTTGGCCATTCCTATTCTCTTCTTGATTTCTGTTTCACATCTGCCATCTTCTGTTATTATATGACCAAGATATACGAAGCTCTTGACTTGTTACAGGATTTTCCCATTTACGCTTATCTTTAATGTGGGTTTATCGTCTGTTTTGCTAATTATCATAGTTTTTGTTTTTTCAATATTAATGTCGAGTCCATATTCATGACTTATACTGTTCACTTGCTTCACTAGTTCTTGTAACTCCTGTTCGCTTTCAGCTAACAACACGGTATCATCTGCATATCTAAGGTTGTTTATTGACCTTCCACTGATGTTCAGTCCTGGTATTTCCTGTATCTGTTTGAAAATTTTTTCGGTGTATAAATTAAATAGGCAGGGGGACAGCACACAACCTTGTCTGACACCTCTTTTTATGTCTATGTATGGTGAATAATTCCCTCCCGATCTTACTGTGGCAGTTTGCTCCCAATAAAGGTTACTGAGTATTCTTATATCCTTTCCATCAATACCTATGTCCTCGAGGCATTCAATTATTTCTCATGATGGACTCTGTCAAAAGCCTTCTTATAGTCAATGAAGCACATATACATACTTTTTTGGACCTCTGTATATTTTTCTGCTAATATTCTTAGGCAAAATATTGCCTCTCTTGTTCAACTGTTCCGTCTAAAACCAAACTGTTCTTCTTGGATTTCGCTGTCTACTTTACTTTTTATTCTTTCCTGTATGATTTTGAGCAGTATCTTAATTGCATGACTCATCAGGCTGATTGTTCTGAATTCTGAACATTCTGTTGCATTTGGTTTTTTGGGCAATGTTATGAAAACTGATGTCTTCATGTCGTGTGGTATATATCCTGTATTGTATATATCGTTGCATATTTCTGTGATTGTATCTATACCGAAGCTCTCCAGAGCTTCTATCATTTCAATTTTTATGTTATCCATGCCTGCTGATTTTCCTTTTTGTATCATATGAATGGCATAGTATTTCTTCTGATCTGAGAATGTTTGGGCCTTCATTAGAATCTGGTGATGGTTTTTTACCTCTGTTGTCCTCGAATAGTTCTTTTACGTATTCTGCCCATCTGTTTGATATGTCTTTCTCATCAAGTAATATTACACCATTTTTGTTCTTGATACACCTTCCTCCTTGTGCAAACCGCGACCGATTTGATAATTTCTTTATTTCTTCATGCATATCTCTTGTCACGTGCTTTGCTTCCAAGTCTTCTATTTCCTTGCATTTTGTTTCTATCCACCGTTCTTTTGCTTCTCTACACATAGTACGTATGTCATTGTCTATTGTTTTATATTCTGGAGTGTTTTTTGCTTTCTTTCTTTCTGCCATTTTATTCAAGATGTCATCTGTCATCCAAATTTGATTTTTCTTAGACTCCTTTTTAGGTAAATTTGCATTTGCTGATTGTATGCTTGTTTTTAAGCATTCCCATTTTGCGGTTGCTTTTTCTTCTGGTTTTTCTCTTCTATACTGCTCCATGCTTTCTGTCAATAACTGTTGATATTTATTTTTGACATCGATTAAATATTTCTGTTATATATCTGGTTGTTTCAGCGCTGATATTTCTATCTGGGGTTCCTCCTGTCTTCTGTTTCCTGCTCTTTTCAGCTTTATATTTACTTTGATGACGACTGGATTGTGATCTGAATTTATATCGGCGCCAGGATGTGTCTTTGCACTTGTGACACTGTTCTTAAATCTATGTTTTATCATGATATAGTCGATTTGATTTCGTGTTACATCTCCTGGGCTTTTCCATGTGTATAATTTTTTTTTGGGTGGTGTTCAAAAAAGGTGTTACATATGACCAGCTGGTTTTCTTCACAGAACTGGATAAGTCTGTCTCCTCTATCATTTCTTGTCCCTAATCCATACTGTCCTACTATTTTCTTGTATTTTCCTTTTCCTACTTTTGCATTCATATCACCCATTACTATCAACACATCTGTAGATTTGACTGGTTTAAGTGTGTGTTGTAGCTCTTCATAGTATTCTTCTATTTCTTCCTCGCTGTGATCTTTAGTTGGTGCATAAGTTTGTAAGATTTATATGTCGAATGGCTTTGCTCTCATCTTTAGTAACATCATTCTGTCATTGTGTGTCCAGTATCCACATACGTATTTTTCTAACTCCTTCTTTATCAACATTCCTACTCCTCTTTCATGTTTTTCTCCTCCTGAGTGTATAAGCGTGTACTGGTCTCTTGTTATGTAGCCTGTATCCAAAAGTCTTGCCTCTGCAACTCCCAGTATATCGAGTTTCATGTCTGTTGCCTCTAATATAAGATTGTCAAGCTTTCCTTCTCGGTTTAGAGTTCTAACATTCCATTTTCCTATTTTTAGGCTTCTCCTACTAGTTTTTAGGTGGTCTTTCTCAGAATGCTCCCTTTCAACAGAATTTAAGGAACACTCGTCATTATGTACTTCCTTACTCATTAGAGGAGTTGCCTCTTCCCTGTTAATTTGTACAGTAGATTCTTTCCCAGGGGACAGAGAGTTCTCTACATATCGGTTCTTATCTTGTTGTGATCCCATTACGTTCTGTAGGAAGTACGTGGTAAGGCCTCAATCTCTTCCACAGTGGCTAGCCATTGTCTTTTTCTATGTCCGACATGCCTCTAGTGCGCCACACACTTTGCTGTTTCGCTTTGCGAGCCGTTGATCTTCTCAGATTCCTCCGCCTCACTCACCGTCTCAGTCTTTGTGTACTAGGGATGGACATTCCCTTGAGTAAGATTGCTCCTACTCCACCCATGTAGTTTAGCCAGTCAGCCAAGACTGTTGCCTGGGATGTGGCCACCGCCGTACACAAGCGGTATTCGAGGAGCCATACATGAGCAAGATAAAGAGAGGAGATCCAAATAGGATCCTGACTATCCTAAAAAGGACATGGCTGTCTCTCACCGTGAGGTACTATCCCTCTCTCTTTATCCTACATCCCTAGTTCAGGTTACAACAATACTGATATTGGAGCTGTCATTGATGAATAACCGTTTAATATTAGATGAATGTTAGTCTGCGTTTGGTGACTTTTCTTCATGCAGTCACTTAAAAGGCATTACAGTATATGTAATGCAATTAGAAGATATGGATATATAGAAAAATGGGGCAAATCTTATGGGAAGGAAAGAAAACAAATAAAGAGGTGCTAGAAAACCTAGGAATGAAAAGATAATTAATGGAGATCAAAATCAGACAGCTAAATTATTTTTGCCATATTTAAATACATAACACCTTGCAGAAGACCATAACATAACGCAGAGTCGAAGGCAAACGTGCAAGAAGACAGCGCTGTAACTGGGAAGATTACATCAAGAGATATACAGGAAAGAGTCTATCAGAGTGCACCATCAAGACAAGAGACAGTAGACGTTGGAGATACATTCCAGTCAACCTTCGATGTGAAGGTAGCACCTGATGATGTTAAAAGGACGCGACCCATGGCAGTGTTTTACCCGGCCTAATTTCAGTTCTTTCTTCTTCTTCCTCGTTCGTCCTTAAAAGGACGTTGGCTGCGTTGTGTCTGTTTACACCAGAGCTGCGATATCTGCGCCTTTCGGCCGACACATCCGACTTTAGCACGGCATTTTTTGGGACCGGGTTTGCCTTCCCTCTTCGATCCTTAATTTCATTTCGACACTCATAACAGGAGAATCGCTACTCCAGTGAACTCGTAATTAAAAAAAAAAAAAGAGGAAGAAGTGCAACTAGCTTGTAGTGCCAAGGGAGATAACTTTTATTTATAATTAATGTTTTTTTTTTTAGATAAAGTAAAATGTGTAAAATATAATGTAATAATTGTTAAAGTTTAATAATACATTAATGTTTTTCTTTGCAAATATTTAGTTGACAGTTCTAGTTTTATTCTATTTCTATATACACGGGTAAAAATACTAATACGTATATAAGCACATTTCACAGCCTTGGTTACAAAATGCTAAATTAGTTATTCTTCCGGCCATTCATATCCATTCAATATGTATTGGGCAAAAATTTGTCTCCGAATATATAAGGAAAATACGGAAAACATACAGTGTATTTTACACTGTACAACCCCACGGCCTAATATCTGGCTTTTGGCTGGGATCATGTGTCTACACACGGGAAACAGTAGTGACATTTTGTAGATGAGTGTGTGAGAACACAGAGTGTCATACAATGACACATGTTGTCATTGGATCTTGTATTGTGTTGGGACATGATGTTTGGTCTTGACCACGGGTATGGGTGGGGCAAATGCAACCTCATGCGAGGAAAAAATATGCAACCTCATGCGAGGAATAAAAAAAAAAAAAAAAAAAAAAAAAAAAAAAAAAAAAAGGAAAATACGGAAAACATACAGTGTATTTTACACTGTACAACCCCACGGCCTAATATCTGGCCTTTGGCTGGGATCATGTGTCTACACACAGGGACCAGTAGTGACATTTATGTCATGAGGTCCTTTGTGTGAAAACATAGACCATTATCACTACAATGCCACATGGTGTCATTGGGTCTTCTTGTGTCCGGACCTGTGGTCTTGACCAGAGCCGGGCATGGGCAGGGGCCAATGTAACCTCATGCGAAAAAAAAATATGCAATATTTTTTCGTGCTGAGGAATTTTCGTTGTTAAAAAAAAAAAAAAAAAGGAAAATACGGAAAACTTACAGTGTATTTTACACTGTACAACCCCACGGCCTAATATCTGGCTTTTGGCTGGGATCATGTGTCTACACACGGGAAACAGTAGTGACATTCATGTCATGAGGTCCTTTGTATGAAAACATAGAAGATCACTACAATGACACATGGTGTCATTGGGTCTTCGTGTGTTGGGACATGTGGTCTTGACCAGAGCCGGGTATGGGCAGGGGCCAATGCAACCTCATGCGAGGAAAAAATATGCAACCTCATGCGAGGAATATTTAAAAAAAAAAAAAAAAAAGGAAAATACGGAAAACTTACAGTGTATTTTACACTGTTAATATTTTTTGGCTGGGATCATGTGTCTACACACGGGAAACAGTAGTGACATTCATGTCATGAGGTACCTAGTGTGAGAACACAGAGGATCACTACAATGACACATGTTGTCATTGGATCTTCTTGTGTTGGGACATGTGGTCTTGACCAGGGCTGGGTATGGGTGGGGCAAATGCAACCTCATGCGAGGAAAAAATATGCAACCTCATGCGAGGAATAAAAAAAAAAAAAAAAAAAAAAATATAAGGAAAATACGATGGTCATGTATCGGTCATGTCCTTCGAATGCAAAACAACAGAATCCCACTACAGGCGCTCACTTGGGTACTTGAGGGTAAGAGGAAAAAAGGAAGACCAAAAGAAACACTCAGAAGAACAATAATAAGAGAAGGAAAAACGTTGGGCCTAAATAATGTGCAAGAGCTAAGAGGAGTGGCGTCACAACGAACAACCTGGAGAGCACTGGTTTCTGCCTTATGCGCCGTGTTTGGTGCTTAAAGAATTTATTATTATTCATATCGTAGGCAGAACCTACAATTATCTAGAAAACTTCCTGCAGGATAGATACTTCACGGTACAAATAAACAATGATAGATCTGAGGTGTATGAGCAACAGAATGGAATTCCCCAGGGATCAGTAATATCACCATCTATCTTTACGATTATGGTCAACGACCTAGGCGACGAGTTTAAAGACTTAAAAAACAACTTATCCCAGTTTGCAGATGACGCTGCGATATGGAGAACGGGAAGAAATCTCCCATTCCTCTATAAAACAGTACAAAGGCAAATGGATAAAGTATCTGACTGGATGAACAAGTGGGGATTTAATCTAAACGTTAAAAAAAACCATAGGAATGATCTTCAGTAGAGGGCGTGTAATTAAAAATAATATAATTGACATAAACATTAATGAGCAAAAAGTATGCACAGCAAAATCAACTAGATTTCTTGGTATGGTATTAGACCAGCAACTAAACTGGAACAAACACATAAACCTATTTAGTGCAAAGCAGTAGGGGACTTATTAACATGCTAAGATATATGAAAGGAAGTGGTTGGGGCGCCTGCAATAAGACCATGTTAACCATCTATAAATCATTTATTAGGGGCAAACTTGACTATGCCAGTGTTGTCTATGCATCAGCCGCCCTAAGCAATAAGAAAAAACTAGACACAGTCCAAAACCAGGCACTGTCAATAATAGCAGGTGCCTCAAAGGGAACATCAGCAGAGGCACTACAAGTAGCGCTAGGCATTATACCCCTGGAGCTAAGGAGAAAAGAACTGAGATTCAGTTACTGGGCAAGAGTGGCAAAAGATCCAACTCACCCAGCACATAAAACCTTTGATAGGGGTAACCAGTACATAGGCCACATTCCATTAAACCATAATAGATACCCGTCAGGGTGGAAAACAATGGATGAAGTGGATCAATACCCAGACCTGTTTAATGCGATAAACAGTAGTGCTCTGTATAAAGCAAAGATCCCACCATGGGAATTAAAAGTGCCAGAAACTGACTCCCACTTAACAAAGATCATAAATAAATCTAACGACATAATCTCAGCAAAAAGGAAAGCAATAGAGTACATAGAACGGTATATAAATAATAGCCTAACTATATATACAGATGGGTCAAAAGATGAAGAAGGACAATTAGGAGCAGGAATAGCAATACCAAAATTAAAAATTTATAAAAGATACAAAGTAACAGGTAATACATCCATCTTTACAGCAGAATTAGTGGCAATCCTAAAAGCTTTAGAAATAGCTGCAGAAAATCCACCAAAAAAAGTAACCATTCTCACAGATTCCCTATCATCAGTATTAGCTATCAGAAACAGAAATGAATGTAGCAGGCCAGATATTATAGAGGAAATACTACAGGTTAATACATATCTACAAACTATAGGATGCAGTGCAACACTAACATGGATACCATCACATGTGGGGATAGCAGGAAATGTGCTTGCAGACAAAGAAGCCAAAGGGGGGAGAGCTAGCCATAACAAAATTGAAGTAGGCTTAGGGAAGTTTGAAATTAAGAGCTTAATTGCTCAAGCAATAACTAAAGAGTGGATAACAGCATGGGACCAAAGTAAAAAAGCAAGACACTCATATAAAATCCTTAAAAAACCAAGCAAAAAATGTCAAATAAAAGATGAACTAAAAATACCAATTAATAAAAAAATTGCTGAGGCTCAAGCTTGGAACTGGATATTTCATGATTGAGGAACCCACATGTGAAGAGTGTCAAGAACCAAACACAATTAGACACTTTCTGGTGGACTGCAAGAAATATGACCAACAGAGGCAAAACATTAAGACATACTGTAGTAACCACAATGTAGAAATGAGGGTAGAAAATCTCATAGGCACAAAGACCCCTTCAGAAATGCAAAAGTTAATAAAACACTATATTACAAAAACTAAAGCTAACATATAAAAAACAAATAAGGATTTGAGTCAGTAGTCCAAACTCGTGAAAGACTCGCCCCAGATACATACAGATTAACCAAAGAAACCATCCAGTGAAAATTAAAAGCATACTAACTTAGAAAATAGCATATTTTGGAATTTCTTTTAAAAACCATATTGAACTATAACTACAAAAGGAAAAATACCGACTAGAGATAATATAGTATAAAATAAATACAAACAAAAACATATTACAATAAAGGAAACACGTCCTGATATAACCAACAACTCCATGTACATGGTAGATGGTTGAAAGGGGCGTGCTACAAAGAAAAGTAGCAAACACATTAATTAAAAAAAAAAAAAATTTCGTTACTACTGTTTCCTACGAGTCCACTTTGAGGACCTGCCCCTTGTGGGCAAGGCATGTCGTAATAATTTTTATAATGGCACATTCATTCTGCCACATTAATGTTAATAAATATTTGGTATTAGTTTTATTAAATGAAGATAATGGGTGGAAGGTGGGTTAGTAACATGTGACCGTTATTGCCTCTCCACGTCCGCCATCTTGGTCGACCTAATAGTCGGTTATAATTAGGCTATTTAATGTCATTTTATTTTGTTTTGTGTTATATTCAGATAACTAGTTTTTGCAATTGATTGTTTCAGTTTATATTAGAATTTCTTTTTTTTAAGTTGTGTGTGTGTGTGTTTTTTTTTTTTTTACTTCATCGTCTTTCCGACCGCAGCTGAGATTCAAAGATGTGTGCAAGAGAGACATGGGGGCACTGGACATAAATCCAGCAACCTGGTATGATGAAGCTGCTGATCGCATCAAGTGGCGGCGCCACCTCAGTTTGAGCGAAAAGAAGCTCACACACCAAGCAGAAGAGAGGAGAAAATATCGAAAGGAACACCAGGAAAATAAGCAGATGAGGGCTGTCACCTCAGGGGCGCATTCCCATAGTCAGTTATAACTAAAGGGGCTTTTATTATTATGGTACGTCTTTCCTTATATTCATCATCATCAGTTGCCATCTCCACAACGAAGGTTGGCTGTGATGGCTCTCCAACGTCTTCTGTCTCTTGTCTTGATGGTGCACTCTGATAGACTCTTTCCTGTCCATCTCTTGATGTTATCTTCCCACTTATAACGATGTCGTCACCTTGCACGTTTGCTTTCAACTCTTCCTTCTGTTATGGTCTTCTGCAGGGTGTTATGCCTTTTTATGTGGCCAAAGTATTTTAGCTGCCGAACTTTGACCTCCCTCATTAGTTCTCTTTTCATACCTAGATTTTCTAGGACCTCCTTATTTGTTTTCATCTCTTTCCATGAGATACGCCCCATTCTTCTATATATCAACATTTCAAGAGCCTCAATTCTTTCTTCCAAATGCTTATTCATCGTCCATGTTTCTGCACCATACAGAAATGCAGAATATATATAACACTTTATGATTCTCAGTTTTAATTTGTGAGATAGCTGTTTGGATGTCAGTATATGTTTCATGTTGTTGAATGTAGCTTTGGCCATTCCTATTATCTTCTTAATATTCTTATTCTCTTCCTATTCTCTTCTCCTTATATTATGAGTAGTCAATGGTCAGTCCGATATTCTTATGAAGAGAGGAATGTATCGAGGTTAGTAATTTTAACTAAAGTCAAGGAAGGATGAAATTATGGTCCACATTCGTTTTATATCGCCAGACGTCTAATCTCATTGTCGGCCGTTGGATGTCCCAACCGCGCGTACATATAGTTACGACGTTCTGACTATAGTGTTGCATATTATTGGACCAGGACTATAATGCATGGATAGCATTTATGATGTATGATTCAATTCTAATATATAATGTTTTCATAAATCAACCTCCATGGACTGTCTACTGTTTGAAATGTATATTAAAAAATTGTGTGGACTCGAGAAGAGACTTATCACGTTCATTGAAGTTACAAATTCAACAATTATGATACTGAGTTCAAACCTTGTGACAGACAGAAAGTATTAACTCACATTCGCGTAACTATTCCAACAATAGCACGATCAAGAATTAATGAATCAAATGACCAGAACTAAGAAGCTTATTGAATCAATGAGAACGGTGGCTTTCCACAACGACCACTGAAATAGAAGACGGGGCCGCAACAACAATAAAAGAAGTGAATCGTATAAAGCCCCGCAACAAAGTGGTTGCCATTGCTGGGGAACGAAGGAAGAAAGAAATTTTTCTTGTTTACATACTTTCACGGACTGTTTACGATTACAAGAAAACGTTCAAGTCACATGATTCCGAACATGACGTGGCTTGTGTGACTATGCAAAAATCAGTGACGTCACAATATTCCGTGTACAAGCCAACGATCGAAGGACGATGCCAGCTCACCTAATGTTTCATTCAAGAATACAACTTCTCAGTAGATCATAGGATTGAAAGGACATTAGTTACCAACACGGAGAAAACAGTCCCATCCTCTAGTCTAGGCCGTTGGTGAAGATCGCATCGGACGACGGGTTAAAAGATAAGTCTCAGTTCGTGACTGTTGTCATTCATAAGAAACATCACTGAGTCTAATTCACATTTTGCAGGCATGTCCGTTCTATATATTTTATATGCACGTTATATATTTGTTTTCATTGTTTGTGCTGTGCCTAATTTGTGGGAGGTTGGAGTGGAGATTCAGAATGAATAAATTATGGCTCTACGGATTGCCGATATTCATTCTGAACGGTCTTTAGGGTAGTGAATTAAATCGCATTTCGCGGAGAACGCGTCGATGACATTTCCGGGGCTTGTTTCGTTCGGGACTGCATTTAATTCACAGTATATGTTAGATGTCTAGTTTGGTGAAATAATCGGTGTATTTTATCGTATTCAGTTTAAATTCTATTTAGTTTGGTAACAATGTTAGTAATCTATCTTGTTCTTTCTGATCTTGCTATTATTCAGTTCATTTTTTTTGTATAACCGTCAATGAGTCCATGTTTGCGTCATTAATTTTTTGTGTACGCAGATTTAACTCTATATTCAGTTAACCTTCACCCTACTCTATATTTCCGGTTTGCAGATTTGGTTTCATAATATCAATTTTTATTGTAGAAACGTCTTGTTTCGTGATAATATGGTTTGTTTATCCTTGGTTTACCCATCGTATCGTATGTCCTCATTTCATCTGTTCATGATTTAACACTAATAATATAATTTCTTGCTTAATAAGAGTGTATATGAATATAATTAAAATTTAATGACTTTTAAGGAGAATTAGGGACTTTGCACCAATTTGCAGTGGTAGTCCAAGAAATGGGCGATGCACTTTATAGCTCATGATTAAGGCATAATATAATAATAATATATATTTATAAAATAATTTGACTTTTTAGTCTGTCCTGCATATAAAGGACATAGTGTATATTATTTGGTACATTTTTTCCATTACTAAATGATTTACTTAGCACATATCACTGACTGAATGATATAATACTTGAGGAATAATACTATTTATTATTAGGTGCATGATAGTAATTCAGCACCCGAAATAGATAAATATCATAACTATTTATGATATATTAACGAGTATATATGTAATATTTTCCCAACATAGTATGTCTATGTATGGAATCTACAAATAATAGTTAGATAATATTACAATTAATTAAATTGAACATTCCCAGATTAAGTTCAATAATATTATGATTGTTTATATCGACTATTCATAAATTGAATAAGTATAATAATTACTTAAAATTTATTGGTGATTATTACATAACCATTACGTACAATATTAACGTCAAGATGCTTAACTTAGACTATTTTATTAAAAATGGTAAAGATTTTGGGAAAAAAAGGAGAACTTCTCGAGGCTTATGCATTGGCTGAATTTGCAAAATATAAGGCAGAAGAGGAAGAAAAGAAAGCCATTGCTAAAGCAGAGATGGAAGAACTTGAAAGAAAACAGGCGGAAAAGAAGGCAGAATTAAGACAAGAAGAAGAAAGAAAGATAGCAAGAGATGAAATCCTACGGATTGAAGAAGAGAATAAATTGAAACGACAAGAAATCATACTGCAGCAAGAAATGGAATTGCAACGACTTAAATTAGAAACAGCAAAACTTAATTCACAGGGCGCTGCAGCAACCCAAAATGATACTGCTCAATCTGGATCTTCATCCACACGACTTAAAGGTAATTATTACTTTAAGCTGCCTCCATTCAAGTTACACGTAGATGACCTTTCATCGTGGCTCGCGCGCTTTGAGGACATATGTAAGGTGAATAACCTTGACAAAGCGGCATGGGCACTGAAACTTAAGGAATTTCTAGATGGCGAACCTGCAAGTGCAGCACAAAATATAGATCCAACACTATCAACAGACTATGAGGCCATTAAGACGTTGTTACTACGTCGTTTCCACTTGAACGAAGAGGCATGTAGATTGCGTTTTAAAAGTTTGTTGCCAGATAACAATAGAGATTTCACAGGTTTTATTGCTAACATACGCAATACTTTTAACAGATGGGTTGAACTGGCAGGTGTCAACAAATCCTACGACAAGTTAGTCGATTTGTTATTGAGGGATAAAGTATTATCGTCTGTCAGCCCACCATTCTTTGCTTATCTGCAAGAAAGAAAACCAGAATCTATTGATGAGTTAGAAAAAATTTCTTTAAATTACTGCACAGCTCATCCGAATGCTAATATTTCTGGCACATTGATAAGAGAACCACTTCCTGTAGCCTCCAATATGGCATATCATAATCATAACAAACCTAGAACACACAGTGTAGACAGGGGTAGGTTCAAAGGAAACTATGACATTAATTTTCATAAGGGACAGAATAACTTTAACAATAACTTTAATAGAGGACGACAACAAACCAGAAACTATTCACCTCAGTCAAGAAAAAACAGTAATCCACGTAACTCAAGTTATAATCGATCATATAACTATAATAATGATTACAAGTGGAACAATAGCGATAATTATAACTCGAGACATCGAGATAACAGTTACAATAGAGGACAACGGGATAATTCATCTAATTATTCTCGTCATCGTCTCATTCTCGTAGATCGACAACTTATAACCATAATACAGGGGCAGCTGTTACTACTGCTACAACCCCTAGGGTTCAGAGTTCAACTACTGATAACAAAATACAGTCATCGTCTACTTGTTTTGCAATGAATTATAACGTGGCAAATAGTTGCCCAACATGTAATCTTATATTTCAGAAAGCAAAAGAGACAGTTCTGAACTGCGGTCATATTCTACCAGAAGTCAGTCTAGCAGTCAATGACGGAACAGGATCACTGATCTTCAACAGAGGAAAAGTTAATGGATCCATCGTCTCAGTCTTAAGAGATTCGGGATCGACCACGATCGGAATCCGTCAGACACTTGTTCATCCAAATTGTGCAACTGGAGAACATGTCAGGTGCATGACTTTTGGGGGAACCATAGAATATTATCCAACAGCTATTATTTACATTGACACACCTTTCTTCACAGGCAATGTTAAAGCATGCATGTTAAGAAACCCAATTGCCGACCTTATGGTGGGATGCATACACGGGAGTAAAGATTGCACACCAGATGAGATTATTCAATGGGAAAAAAATAATCTATACATCGGAAATGCAGCAATAACCAGAGCACATACAAAACAATTAGAGACTATAGACACGGAAAACAAGGAAACAAATGATCATGAAAATATCGAGATTCATTCTGCTATTGACCGAGTATCATTTGCTGCAAAACAGAGGGAAGACAGGTCACTAACAAAATTTTTTACGCTGGTCAACAAAGATGACAATCTTTCTAGGAACATAAATTATAGTCAGTGGTTTAGTATTAAAAATGACATTTTATTAAGATGTTTTATGGATAAAACTCAGATAAGACAACAAGTCATGGTACCTTTTGCTTTTAGGCGGTACATACTTCAACATGCACATGATTCTAAGTGTGCAGGTCACATGGGTTATACTCGTACACGTTCACGAGTATTATCTTCTTTTTTTTTGGCCGGGAGTATCACGAGATATTTCACAGTACGTACGCTCCTGTACGATATGCCAAGAAGTGAAAGCACGGGGAGCCTTTCACACGGCGCCTATTCAGGCTTGTGATATATCGGTGAGACCTTTCGACAAAATGGCCATTGATATCATTGGCCCACTTTTACCATCAGCCAGAGGACATAGGTTTATTCTCACTTGCATCGATTTATGCACACGATGGCCAGAAGCCATCCCATTAAAAACAACCACCACCACAGATGTAGCTGATGCACTACACTTGATCTTTTCTAGAGTAGGTTTTCCTAGAAAACTTTTGTCAGATCATGGTTCTCAATTTATATCTGAGACTATGACGGAGGTAATGAAGACTTGGCAAATAGATAGAAACCTCAGCAGCATTTATCACCCAATGAGTAATGGTGCTGTAGAAAGACTTAACCGTACACTCAAACAAATGCTACATAAAGTTACAGTTAACCATCCACAGGACTGGGACAGAGTGCTACCAGCGGTGTTATTCGCTTATCGAGAGGTGCCAAATGAACAAACTGGCTTCTCTCCGTTTCATTTAGTCTTTGGCGCTCCTCCAAGAGGTCCTATGGGACTGATAAAAGATTTATTAATCGATTCTGAGATGACTCAGGACACTCAGTCATCCTATGAATATGTAATTAATCTCCGGAATAACATTATTGATGCCTGTCAAATGGCAACAGCTTCATCTGAGGCTGCGAAAGAGAAAGCTAGAACTTTCCAAAACAGTAATAGACGATTACGTCAATTATTTCCAGGAGATCAAGCTTATGTGTTATTGCCACATAACAATAATAGACTACTAATCTCGTGGAATGGTCCTTACCAGGTTATCAATAAGATTTCTGATGTTGATTATGTCCTGGACATTAAGGGACATCACAAAATATTTCACATAAATATGCTCAAGCAATTTCATACTCGACCTGAACATCTACAAGCTATTTTTCATGAATTAGATGACACTTTCAGACCTACATGTCACTATTCTAATTTATCCGTTATCCAGGAAGAAGAATCTTCTTTTCCTGAGGTACAGTTAGCTTTACCTGTACCTGTAGTACAATCTAGCGAATCTTGGCGGGACGTAACCATCTCTTCGTCGGTTTACACCGCAACAGCATCAAAAGATTGCTGATCTGCTACAATCTTATCCAGATGTGTTGACCGATGTTCCAGGTCGCACATCAGTCATTAATCATGACATCACTCTTAACGAGGATACTCCAATTCGGGTACATCCTTATTCTGTTCCTATACACTTTCTTACTAAAACTACTAAGGAACTTGAACAGATGTTATCTTTAGGAATTATCGAAACTAGTAATTCCCCATTTTCTTCTCCATTAGTTATTGTCCGAAAGAAGGACAATAACATTAGACTATGCGTCGACTATAGAAAATTAAATGCACAAACGATAGTTGATAGCGAACCACATCCACTTCTCGATGACTTACTGCCACGTCTATCGACAGCAACTATATTTACTAAGATAGACTTAACTAAAGGTTATTGGCAGATACCACTAACCGAAAAAGCAAAATACTACACAGCGTTTTCAACTCCGCTAGGTCTATACCAGTGGAACGTGATGCCTTTTGGGCTGGTTAACGCTCCAGCTACCTTTGTTCGCATGATGCGACACATTTTTTCAGGTAGACCAGACATTATTACATATATAGATGACATATGCTTGTTTAGTTCATCTTTTGAGGAACATTTTTTGGGTCTTGGATACGTTTTTGATACCTTGAGAAGGTACAAGTTAACTGCTAAACCTACAAAATTACAGGTAGCATTTCATGAGATCACTTTTTTGGGTCACATTATTGGAGCTGGATATATCCGAACATTACCCAGTACAGTTTCAAAAATTTTAAACATTTCCGTTCCTCAAACGAAGAAACAAGTGAGAAGCTTGTTAGGTCTAGTCCAATATTACAGTAGATTCGTACCTAACTTGTCATCCATCACTGCTGTATTGTCCTCATTACTAAAGAAGAACATGCCAGTGAAAGTGACATGGACTGACGAATGTGACAGAATTTTTCGGCAAATAATTTCTATATTTTCAAATCCACCTATTTTGAGATTAATTGATGCTTCTAAAAAGTTCATTCTTCGTACAGATGCGAGTAACTACGGAATTGGCGCATGTTTGCTCCAATACCATGACGACATCCTCCATCCAAACTTGTACGTGTCACGAAAACTGAAACCACCAGAAGTGAAGTACTCTACGGTTGATCGCGAACTCTTAGCCGTCGTGTGGGCGATAACCAAACTAGAAAAATTCCTACTGGGAGCCCCTTTTGTAGTACAAACCGATCAAAGGGCCGTAGCATCACTACAACGAGCAAATCACAAGAGTCCAAAATTGACCAGATTTGCTATACTCCTCCAACCCTTCGAGTTTTCAATCGAGTACATCACAGGATCCGACAACATCTTGGCAGATACATTATCTCGAAATCCTAATGATGTCGATTCCTAATTTACGTTGTTTGTCGCAAAGACAATACTATGTACAGAGAAACTTAATCAAAGAACATAGCACCATCGTTGCTTTTTGACACATGAATGAACCATTTACTCAGCTGCTTTCTATAGGCAAATTATACGCAAAGTGACTGCAATCAATTGACACTATATTCGTCTTTACACCGGGACTTTCCTGGTTTACATTTGTCACAACATTGTTTCAAAACACTTCGGAGAAAATAAATGACATTCCAGTCGAACTAATTCGTTATATAACGTGATTCAGAATACTTGAACATTTTGTCTAATGGAAATTCAAGGATCAAGACTACGAATGGATCTTCATATCCAATGTTAATTACTTTAATTTATTCTTTAAAACTAATCCACATTAAAATGACAAGTGAGTTGAATTTTAAAAAAATGAATGAAACTTAAAAAAATGAAAGAAAGAAAAGAAAACTCACATAATTCTTTGATTATATTCTTAGAATTACATGATTATATTGCATACTATTGTTTAAATTAGTTAGAAAGGTATTAATAACTTAATACTACACTTACTTGATGTTCAACACACATAACTTAGTTAAATTTATACATCATTTTTTTTCTTTCTCTAATTTATTCTTTATTCGTTATTATGTCTTTCTTTAACAGATCCTCTCATTTTTCTTACATTAGATTTTCAACAACTTATTCTTATTCCATACCTAGTATAGTTATTTAGTTTAATTTTAACACTTTAAATTAGTCTGACATGACATTTTATCACGACATATTTTAAGTTAATTAATTATTTAATTAGAGATCGACATTACCATTCTCTTTTAGTTCTTATTACCATTTATATTTATTTATGATATAAATAATGAATATATTACATGACTATTGGTTAGTCGACATGACCACGACATTGGTTCTAGACAGAACGTCGTAGGCCATATGCCGCAATCTCGTTAAATTTTTTTTTTTGATATTGTTAACATATTGGTATTTTTTCAGATGGGTTTTTGTTAAAAAAAAAATCTATCTAATAGATTTTTTTTTCCCCCAGTGGACAGGGAATTGTTAAGGTATTTTATTGGCATGGTCTGCTAGAGGTTAACAGCATAAGATTAATAGGTGACTACGTTTAATATAATGTAAATAATTGTTAGTTAGTGTACGCGATACACACGATTGATTATGACGTGTATGCGTTGGTATGTCACGCACCGTGACTAGGTTACCACACCCTTTTCTTAGATGACCGTCAAACGGATAAGACGTGTCCTATAATCCTTCCAGTGGTAGGCATGATATTGCCGCACATATGTTATTGCAGTACGGACATGGGTCAGTCCGATATTCTTATGAAGAGAGGAATGTATCGAGGTTAGTAATTTTAACTAAAGTCAAGGAAGGATGAAATTATGGTCCACATTCGTTTTATATCGCCAGACGTCTAATCTCATTGTCGGCCGTTGGATGTCCCAACCGCGCGTACATATAGTTACGACGTTCTGACTATAGTGTTGCATATTATTGGACCAGGACTATAATGCATGGATAGCATTTATGATGTATGATTCAATTCTAATATATAATGTTTTCATAATCAACCTCCATGGACTGTCTACTGTTTGAAATGTATATTAAAAATTGTGTGGACTCGAGAAGAGACTTATCACGTTCATTGAAGTTACAAATTCAACAATTATGATACTGAGTTCAAACCTTGTGACAGACAGAAAGTATTAACTCACATTCGCGTAACTATTCCAACAATAGCACGATCAAGAATTAATGAATCAAATGACCAGAACTAAGAAGCTTATTGAATCAATGAGAACGGTGGCTTTCCACAACGACCACTGAAATAGAAGACGGGGCCGCAACAACAATAAAAGAAGTGAATCGTATAAAGCCCCGCAATGCTGTGGAACGACTGCAATAATTTGTTTTCAACATAATGGTTACTTTCACAATTGCCTCCGGCTGGCAGAATTGTGGATTTTAAAGCTGCAACCAAGGTGGAGTGGGTTCATTTTCTACATAAGACAACAGGGGGCGGACACTTGTGAGTCATGACCCAGGTGGGCCCGCCACCCTTAGAGTGTAAAGGAGAATAAAGGGCCAAAACACTTGATCGACTGGGGGAAACTTCTGATGATCAGATTTCCTCCTGTTGCATCGCTCTGTATAGAGTTTCCTATCATCATCATGATTAATTATTATTGGTTTGAATTATTTATCTGAAGTACTATTATTATTATTATTTTTACTACTAATATTTTCACTGTTACTTACTTACTTAGTCGTCCCTCTTCTACCGTGAGGTGTAGAGGTTTGGAAGAGAGAGCGCCAGACTATCCTATCAGCTGTCTTCCTCCTGACCTGGATCCATTCTAGTCCTCTGTTCTTCAAAGATTGTCTAATGTTGTCCTCCCAGCGGACTCTGGGTCGTCCTGGGGGTCTGGATCCTTGGCTCTTTGTTTCCCATGCTTGTCGTGTTAGCCGATCTTCTCCCATTCTGCAGACATGGCCAAACCATCTTAGTTGGGACTGTTCTACTTGGGTCTGCAGGGGGTGGGATTTTAGGCCTTGACGTATCGTCTGGTTGCGGACCATGTCTCTTCTTGTTACTTCAACCACCTTCCTCAGATACCTCGTTTCTGAGGTTTGGATCTGGCTTTTGTGGGTTGTAGTCATTGCCCACGACTTGCATCCATATGTCAAGACTGGGACATAGGTAGAGCGGTATGCAGCCACTGTTTTGAACCTTAAATGTTTTCCTTTGAGTTGTGTATATGTGACCGCTTGGCATATACTTTTTACATTGCTGAGTTTTCTTTGGAATATTACAGTTGGATTATTCGACAAACCATTATACGAGGTATTGCTTTTCACTAAACCTAAAAGGGTAAGAACGAACTTTGGGAAGAAGAATAAACTAAGGTCAAGAATTTCCATCTCAGGCGGTAAGGCCTGTAACGACTTGAACCGAAACGTATTGAAGGATTACCTCTCGTCAAAATATTTACCTGCGCACAACACCATTGACTGGCCAACTGACCCGGTTACATTAACTTCATATTGATGCCGTGACCAAGCCCGATCACATATATACCGTTTAATATCAATCGGGCTTCCCCTGGGGCCCCTATACTTAACACCCCATAACCTGTAATGTCTATATTGTGATTTCTAAGGTACATTTTAAATCCATGTCTCTGTTGCTCGTGTTTGTTACAGTGTATCAGGTACTGAGTGGTCTATATTATTTTCTAGCATTCTTGGCAGTGTGGTTCCTCTATTATAAAGTATGCTACACCTAGACAGAGACGCCGCAACTTTTTGTTCTCCGGTACTTTTTGTTCTTATCTGACCTGGCACGTCCTTGTTGGTTCTTTCAGAAGTTTGAACGCGTGTCTGCCTTTACTACTTTCCTTCTATTTTGTCTTCCATTGCTCGTTTATATTTAGCTTTTATTTTTTTTTGCCTCGTTTTTGGCGAGGCGCGTCCCGTTCAACCTAGTCGGTTATATTAGGACGCATGTCCAAATATAAACGACCTTCAGGTCTTAAGGCTTATATATATATATTCAAAGAACTGTCAAACCCAATTAATAATAGTAATAAATATAGACACACTATACCACCCAGGGAACTAACAGCAATAATCATAGGTTACACACTCACTGAAAAAGTTAAACAACACACAGATGACAAGGAAGTCAAGACGGAAATAAGAAAGTTCATAAATCAACTTACAAAACAAAGCGTGACAAAGGGTGATAACAGGCAGATAGGTGCAGGGGTAGTAATACCACAGTGGGGAATTTAAAAAAAGTTATAGTGTATCTGAAGTTGCTTCAATTTATACAGCGGAGATGGTAGCAATTTTTAAAAGTTTAGAAATAATTAAAGATAATCCGCCAGAAACAGTAACGATATTTACAGATTCACTTTTACTAGAACACCAAGGTAAATGCAGCCGGCCAGACATTAAGGAAGAAATCCTTTCAATTAATACATCATAAGGGAACAGGAGCTGCAGAGTGGGGCTAGTGTGTGTTCCAGTACACATAGGTATAGCAGACCTGGTAATATGAATGTTGTAAGAGCAGAAAACCAGAGTCAAGTGAACCATTGTCGCGAATAGGAGGATGGACAGCTTGAATGGAATGGAAGAATAAAGATAATAATGTCTTATTGATAGCTTCCGAGTTTGAAGAAAACTGCCTCTCCTCGGGAAATAAATCATAATCTTATAATCGGAACCTCTTCTACCCCGTGAAACGAGGTGTAGAGGGGACCCAAGTGCACAAGGCCCCTGGGCAGGACATGTAATCTAAGT
The DNA here is from genome assembly GCA_024509875.1 of Oreohelix idahoensis. Taxonomy (NCBI): domain Eukaryota; kingdom Metazoa; phylum Mollusca; class Gastropoda; order Stylommatophora; family Oreohelicidae; genus Oreohelix; species Oreohelix idahoensis. The sequence continues at coordinate 69,675 of JAMPIV010013621.1, forward strand.
GACTTGGCAAACAGGTGATTAGCCTGTTGTGCCCGAACTTGCCCTCATGTGTACTCATATTTGCTATAAAACCTTCGAACCATCGAGACGTCATTCCAGCCAAAATTTTGAGGAGGATGGCACAGCTTGCCCCAATGGAATGGAACGGGAATAAAGATTCCTTCAGTGTAGCGCGCGTAATCTAAGGGCATCACAGACCTGTTAATGCTCAATCTCGTGTGGCTAAACGCCACTCGTCCCTTAAGAATTGATAGCTACGGATCCAATTTGCCGAGTTTGAAGAAAACTGCCTCTCCTCGGGAAATAGTGTACTAGAAATTTACTTAAAAGAGAATACTGGTACTGGTAACACTGGAAATGAAACAGGGGAGGGTCCCGGTCGTACCGGGATCACCACGCGCAGTCTTCAGGATCGGAACGCTTGCCTCCACCCTAGGGAAATAGTGTACTAGCTGGACGATAAATTCTTCCTCAGGAATCCTACAAAAGGACTGTGTAAAGCACATAAGGTTGAGAAAGAGATTTGGTGTCCAGCCACATTTAAAATATCCCGACCCAATAGAAGTTAATTGAATTATGGCTGAGCCCCCAGGGTGTAGATTTATATTTAAAACAAAAATACAGCCCAAATAAAGTTAACAAGAAAAATAACAACAGACTCTGTTATGTAAAGTTGAATAAAAGGGTATAGCATCTTACATTTCTTATTATACATATAAATATGAAGAAAAGTTTAGCTCTACTGTTTATAAAAAAAAAACAACTAGTTTGGTCATCACTTGGACCAGAGATCTTTTCTATGGTAGTGTTGCTGGTAGGTGTTAATACTCATCTCCTCAAGGACTGTAGTAGCTGTGGAGATGATTTTGGTTCGGACTCTCTTGGTTTGGTCTGCCCCAGCACGTTGGTCTCATAACAGTTAATGGATTCAGAGGGTGTCAGAGTTTGCTTCCCTGGACTCAGTGCACATCACAGATAAGGATGGGGTAAGTCACCTCTGCTGAATACCTCTTCTGTTTATGGGATGTGTGGTATGGAATGGGTTACTGGTTGATAGGATATGGTTGGGTATGATAACCGATTTGATAGGGTATGGTGGGTAAGGGTAATCTTTGATACCATGGACTCATACCCTGGTTTGTACCCTGGACCTGGTTTAGGTATCTGGTAACCGCAACCTGGTTTTGTACTTTGTAACCGCAACCTGGATTTGTACATTGTAACCGCAACTTGGGTTAGTACTGTGTAACCGCAACCTGGGTTTCTACCTTGTAACCGCAACCTGGGTGGATTCGCTCAACTGAATTCACTAGGAATATTTTGCAACAGTAATGCCCACTTTAGGGCCCATAAACTCACGTTTGCTTCGAACGATGGTTAGTGGTCTAATGCTTAAAATTCCCTCCAAAATTCCAGGTGTATTTTTGGGTCGATGTCTTGTGTGGCATTGTGCAAATTCATCTTTTGGTCGCAGGGATATCAAGTTAACTCCATTAACTCGCCATAGTATCCACTGCGTACGTGTTTTTACATGCATTCCCTTCGTGAACCCAACACAGGTCACTTCCGGACGTTGCACCGTGTTTTTTTCACCCGTGACTTTCGCTGGCTAAGGAATAATTTATTACCTTTGGCCATGTGAATCCTGAGGCTAGCGAATACTGTTCAATCTAAGACTAGCAAGAGAGAGAGAGACTTTTGGTTTCTTGTCAAATGATAGGAAAAATTTGTAGAGGGAAAAAAAATAGACAGAAGAAAAAGTCGGGGAGAGTCGTTTCACGACATATATATATATATATATATATATATATATATATATATATATATATATATATATATATATATATATATATATATATATATATATATATATATATATATATATATATATATATATATATATATATATATATATATATATATATATATATATATATATATATATGATCTATTAATTGAAAGGATTTCTTCCTTAATGTCTGGCCGGCTGCATTTACCTTGGTGTTCTAGTAAAAGTGAATCTGTAAATATCGTTACTGTTTCTGGCGGATTATCTTTAATTATTTCTAAACTTTTAAAAATTGCTACCATCTCCGCTGTATAAATTGAAGCAACTTCAGATACACTATAACTTTTTTAAATTCCCCACTGTGGTATTACTACCCCTGCACCTATCTGCCTGTTATCACCCTTTGTCACGCTTTGTTTTGTAAGTTGATTTATGAACTTTCTTATTTCCGTCTTGACTTCCTTGTCATCTGTGTGTTGTTTAACCTTTTCAGTGAGTGTGTAACCTATGATTATTGCTGTTAGTTCCCTGGGTGGTATAGTGTGTCTATATTTATTACTATTATTAATTGGGTTTGACAGTTCTTTGAACCGTTTACGACCTATATTCTCCACCCTGTTGGATATCTTTCTGTATCCAAGGAACGTCCCATACACTTGGTTAGTTTTGGGCAAATCCTTCATGTGCTGGATGGGTCACTTCTGGTGCTACTTTGCTGGGTGCAATCTTCCTACTTAATGAAATGCAGACGTATTTACGGTAATAAGGCTAGTGCTGCAGAAAAAAAACACTTATAATGACATTCTTCTCCAAAAAACAATTCTCGTTGCTTCGTGTTTTATAATGATGATACATCTGTTTAGTTTCCTCAATACGCACTCAAAGTGAGGAAAATGTGTGTAGATTTTTGTATAGTATCAGCATAACTGTGGCACTGATAAAATGACTGCTGAACATCTGCTTCAAAGTTGCTCCTTATATGCGATACAGAGAAGGCGCATATGGCCGACGCCAGCTCCTTTCGTGGAAAAGCTTTACGGGGATTCAAATAGCCTCAAACTGACTACTGCTTTCTTTGAGAACATTCAAATGGCAGAAAGGCTACACACAAGATAGTAATTTCCCCTCGAAGTCAACAAACGTTGACTTAAATATTATTTTTAGGGGGCGGAGGAGAAGAAATATTTTGGTCCGGTGGTGTACATTCTGGCCTAGTCCAGACTTCTCCAGGGTTTAAAGTAGCCTAGGCTACACGTCCTAATATAACCATCAGTTCCATGTTTTTTTTTAAAATGTAAAACTTTTGCCTCGTTTTGGCGAGGCGCGTCCCGTTCAACCTAGTCGGTTATATTAGGGCGCATGTCCAAATATAAAAGACCGTTAGGTCTGGGTTAGGTTATCAGTTCCATGTAAATTGTAAATGGTTGAAAGGTTTGTGCTACGAAGAAAAGTAGCATACATGTTTTTTTTTTTTTTTTTAAATTAGCCCAGGTGTAACGTGGACGAGGGGTATACTTCAGCTTACATCGCTTTACGTCTGCTAATCACTCTCGCCAGAACTAGGCCCTACTTTACCTCGTTCGTGAATAACGACCGGATAACTAATTGATATAAGCATAGAAAGCAACAATCTAGCCAGCATATACACTCCCTCTTCTGGGTAGCTGGCGAGTCCTTGTCAGGACAAATCTTATTCAGGACTTCATGCCAGCAGATGGATAATGTTACTCCTTTTCAGGACTTTATGCCAGCAGATGGATAATGTTACTCCTTTTCAGGACTTAGTATCTGGACGGGATAGCAATCTGTTTAGATTGCTCAAGAGTTCGCTTGGGGGTCGGAGTGGCTAAGATGTATGGCGTCCGCCTCGAGTTCTAGAGGTACCGGGTTTAATTCCCAGTTGAGGGAATAAAATTTATGGAAATTATTTTTCAGAACCAGTGGTCCTAATGATGTCATACCTGGTCTCCTGGGTAGTGAGATCGGATTCTAGCCTTCTCGGATAAGCGCGAAAAAATAGGAGGTCCCATGTGCAAGTTGCGAACGTTAAAAATCCCACGGCAGTTAGAAATCGGAAAGAGTAGGCCTGTCAGGCTGCTGCAAAGTTCCCACCATGGGAACTAAAAGTGCCAGAAACTGCCTCCCACTTAGCAAAGGTCATAAGCAAATACAAAGACATAATCTCAACAAAAAGTAAAACACTGGAGTATATTGAACAATATATACATAATAGCCTAACTATATATACGGATGGGTCACAAGATGAAGAAAGACAATTAGGAGCAAGAATAGCAATACCAAAATTAGTACAGTATTACTTTTCAGGGCTTAGAGTTTATCAATGCGTCGCTTCATTTAACAGAGTTCACTTATTTTTGAATGGCAAATTGCGCTCTGATATAACCAAAGGACTTAAGTTTAGATTGAAAGGACCGTGCTTCGCCACAAGACGGCAAAACCTGCAAAAAAAGCAAAACAAACAAACAACAAAAAAGTAGTTGAATATTAATTTAAATTTAATCGAAATTCAAAATTTATATGTCGTACGCGCTCGTTTGTATCTGCGGGTTACCGTTACGTCAAGACTGCCGTAACCCGAGAGCTTACTGTATCTTTATGCAGTTTTGACAAGTCCAAATTTAATCGAAATTCAAATTTATATCTCGTACGGGCTCGTTTTCCACAATACTGATGTTAGTGGTTTTCATTAATGAATAAACTTTTAAGGCTAGTTGACCTTCAGTCTATGTTGAGTTTTTTTTCACAAGTCGACAAAACAAGCATTACGGCATGCATGCGTATATATCGTCTCTGTTTTATAATATATACATATATATATTTTACATCTTAAGTTTTTGTATGTTTGTTTTTAATAAATATGCCGAAGCATAAATTTGGTGTTTACAAATATATAAATTAAAAAATAAAATGGTATGAAATCAGTTTTACAATTTAAAGGTACACAGGAAACAAGGAACGTTTCGGGTTTTACCCTTCGTCAGCCATAGTTACGAACAGGTAACAAGGACAAGAACTACATATAGATACTACAAAAATACATGATGATGAGGAACACGCCAAATGAGCGATACAAGCAGATGGAACAACGGTGCTGAGCGAAACGAGAACAATAATAATGCAAGAAAATCGTAAAACCAGAAAGACGTATCGAAACAAGAAAGTAAATAATCAACGAAGAGAAGACAAGAATGAACAACACTGTTAAAACAAGTAAAATGTCACTTAGCTGGATCCAAGAATGAAACACTTAAGATGGCTGTGAAAATAAATTTGGTGTTCACTGGGCGGGAAAATAGCATTCTTATCTTGCTGTGTGCGGAGGCGCTGTCTCGTGACCGTATGTGTGTATGTATTTACTGAGACTGCATGATTACATAATATATTCATTTCTGTTATTGTGATCATCATCAGCTGCCATCTCCACAACGAAGGTCGGATGTAATGGATCTCCAACTTCTTCTGTCTCTTGTCTTGATAGTGCACTCTGATATACTTTTTTCTGTCCATCTCTTGATGTTATCTTCCCATTTATAGCGCTGTCTTCCCTTTGCACGTTTGCCTTCAACTCTGCCTTCTATTATGGCCTTCTGCAAGGTGTTATGTCTTTTATATGTCCAAAGTATTTTAGCTGTGTAATTTTGATCTTCATTAATTCTTTTTTCATACCTAGGTTTTCTATGACCTCTTTATTTGTTTTCTTCTCTTTCTATTAGTGCCCCTAGATCTATAGAGAGTTACGCCAACTATATCAGAATCGAAAACGAGGCTGAACGACGTAGACGCCATTTTCGGCTGGACAATACCAGGACTTGTAACGAGAATAAGCATCGAGTTTTGGGGTTAGCAAGACCACAGTTGGCAACATCCAAAAACGTAAACATGAGTACTTGGAGAGATGTGGTAAGGAAAGCGGAAATCTACAGCGGAAAAGGAGGAAAACTCCCCTAGATGAAGTAAATGAAGCCACATTAAACTGGTTCAAACAAATTAGGGCAGTTAACGCCCGAATCTCCAGGCCGATGATTCAAGAAGTTGCTAAAAAATTCGCAAGGGAACTCGGGGCGGCAGAAGATTTCCAAGCATCAAGTGGTTGGCTCGAGAAATTTAAACTGCGACACGCGATCTCCCAAAAAGTGTTGTGTGGTGAATCCAATGAAGTTCCAGTAGAAGCTGTAGAAGAGTTCATCAAAAAGTTTCCTTACTTCGCCAGAGGCTTCAAAGACGTCGACATCTTTAATGCTGACGAGTGCGGACTCTTTTTCAAGGCGATGCCTGACAGGAGCCTCGCCATGAATGGTGACAAAAGTAAGAGCGGAAAACTTTCCAAAGAACGTTTCAGTTATGCTTTGCGCTAGCTCAACCGTAGAGAAACTAAACCCCTTGGTGATTGGTAAATCGGCAAAGCCACGCGCATTCAAGAACCTGAAACCCGAAGACCTCCCTGTCACTTGGAGATAAAAAAAATCCGTATGGATGACTGGCGCTCTATTTGAGGAGTGGGTAAAGGGCATCGACCGAGAAATGAAGAAGAAGAAACGGTCTATTCTACTGACAGTAGACAACTGTCCTGGCCACCCACAAGTGGAACATCTCACAAACATGACACTGAAATTTCTGCCTCCAAACACGACCTCAAAAACCCAACCTCTTGACCAAGGCATCATCAAAACATTTAAAATGCACTACCGGGTCCAGCTCCTGCAGTGGGTCATTACTAAAACACAGATCTGTGGTCCGCCTGTGGAAGCAACTTCATCCGCTGCATCAGTTAATGCTCTGGATGCTGTCCTCTGGATCAGTTCTGCTTGGAATAAAGTTCAGCCGGAAACGATACAGAAGTGTTTCAAGAAATGTGGATTTGTCACAACCCAAGAGCTTGACGTTTTAGTCCCCTCGGACAGTCCATCGCTAATGGCAGAATTCGAGAGAGTAGATTTTGAAGGTTTTGTTGCAATGGATGATGAGGTGGCAACCTGTAATGAACCTGACTCAGAAGGAATTTTCCAAGCGATATTGACCGAAGTACAGACAAGCATAACAGTGCATGAAGCAGCTGGTGAAGTTGAAGAAGCAAGTGACGATGACACATAAATTGCAGACACTCCAAGAGAAGAGGCTGTCAGGCATCTGATAATGCAGTTGAAGTCATTTGCTGTGGAAAAATGCCCAGGTATGTTGAGTGGTGTAGCCAGCGTTGAGAGTGCTTTCTCCACTTATGTTTGTAATAAGAATAAGATACAGACCAAGATTGACTCCTTTTTTCAGAAAGAATGATTAAACCATGATAAAACAGATGTTGATGATTTGATTTGATGTTGTGATTATGTATGATTTTGTATGATACTGTATTCTCCAATATAAGCTGTTCAAGGAAGTAAAGTATCAGAACAATAGGCCTCGTTCCGTATGTTGACCACCTCCGTATGTTGACCGGTTTGCTACAGTCCCTTGGGTGGTCAACTTATAGAGGTTCTACTGTATATTGTTTTCAATTCCAAATAATATGAACAACTGCCGACATGAGAAAGTAGTATCACATTTGTCAAATCATTGTAAATAGGGAGAATCACAATTATGCTAATACGTTTAAAAAAAAAAGAAAAAAAAAAAACAAACAAACAAAACAAACAAACAAACAAACAAACAAAATCAAGAAGAAACTCTGAACACGAATAATATTAAAATGGAGGGGTGTAAAGGCCTGGTGTTTCAGCTGTTAAAAGTCATATTCATTGTAAGAACAGCATCAGACCTTCACATTCCCAGCCACTAATATTAGCATTTGTTCGTGTTAAATATTGTTTGACTATATTTTGCAGTTCCCTAGGTTTGTCTATTCTTAACACCTCTTATATATATATATATATATATATATATATATATATATATATATATATATATATATATATATATATATATATATATATATATATAATATATATATATATATATATAATATATATATATATATTTTTAATGTTTGGAAAACAAAGACTTAGCAGAGGCCTTTGTTCTTTTTATTTTCTCTAAAGCTTGAGGTTCGAGTCTAAAATACGATTTGTGCTACGAGCCTGTGATTCAGAAAACTGATTGTCGGAACTAGATAGCTACACCTGACGAGCTTGGGAAGATAATTAGCACTGATGCCAGGAGAGGTTAACCCCTGCAACCTTCGCTCGGGACGTGCTCTTTGTCACAGAGAGGCGATTTAACGAACAACAGCAGCAGTACTCACCGATTTCAGCTAAGAGCTTATTAAACCGGCCACAGCAACGAACATTTACTTTCCATCAAATATCGATGACGATAACATACTCTTTCTGCACCACATCTAAACATAACCTTATTTATTTTTAAATGTTATAATAATTTATCACTACATTTGTTATGTGTTGTTTTACAAATGTATAGTTGGAATTTTACTGTTAATTCAGTTGGGGGCTTTTAAAGCTAAATTAAATTACATAATACCACTTCATAAAAGTCGGCCGGCAGATAACAGTTAACATTGCTTAGACCCATTCCGCATTGTTCTTGACTTCTGAAATATCTTGTGAAGACTATCTCAAGGTAGAAGCATCATCATCCTTCTATCTGCATCTTTCCCAAGAGTAATCTTGTGCGAAGGTAGATAACTTTGAAGTCCCACATTAGATATTCTAGGTTTTGGTCATTGTTGGACCATCACTGTAGAGCACGGGGAGGCAACCCGTGACCCATATAATAACAGAAAATGGCAGATGTGAAACAGAAATCAAGAAGAGAATAAAAATGGCCAAAGCTACATTCAACAACATAAGATAAATACTAACATCTGAACAATTAACTCACACATTCAAACTGAGAGTCATCAAGTGAAATAATTATTCTTTATTACTGTATAGTGTAGAAATAAGGACAATAAACAAGCAGTTTGAAGACAGAATTGAGGCCCTTGAGGTGTGGAACTATAGAAGAATGTGGAACGTCTCATGGATAGAGAAGAAAACAAATAAAGAGGTTAAAAAAAAAACCCTTGAAATGTAAAGAAGATAAAAAGGAGATCAAAATGAGGTAAATAATTTGGTCGTGTAAAATAAGGCATATTACCTTACTGAAAACTATAATAGAAGATAGAGTTGAAGGCAAAAATATGACATCACATAAAAATTGAAGTGAGATTTTTTAACCTAAATACTCAAAGACTCATGGACGACTTATTTTACTCTTATAATTTCACCTGAAATATGGGATAATTGCTGTAACCAGCGCTGTGGAGTCAGGAGTCGGATTCGTAAAGTCGAAGTTGTGGAACCGGTTGGTGTTACGTGTGAGTGTGAGTAGGGTTTTTTTGGTGAGTCGGTAATAAACGTCCCGACTCCTACGAGACTGCAGATAAAGCAGATCCACGTTTGATCCGTGTAAAGGGCGGGGAGGCGCTTTAAAAAAAATGAACTATAACACTTCACAGCAGTTGTTTCTAATTAACTTAGTTCATTTTATCCGATCGATTATAATAAATAGTAAATTACTTCCCTTGGAACACCACTAGCAGTGGTGAAGCCGGGCCTATTAGAAACAATACTTTTTTATTCGCCAATTCAATTTAATTAAAAATCCATTGTAGCCGACCGCCCTTGTGATGGTGGCACCTGATGATGATAAAAGTACGCAACCCATGGCAGTATTTCCCACGGCTCAATTTTGGGTCAAGACTCATAGCTTGGGAATCGCTGCTATAGCGAACTCATAATTAAATATAAGGGGAAAAAGTGCAGCTTGCTTATAATGCCAAGGGAAGTAACTTACTATTTATCATAAGTAGTATTTTGTTAAAATATAATAAAATTTATAATATGAAATAAAAGAATATTAAACGCGAATAATTAATTAATACGTTTCTGTGTAGGCAATTGTTGAAAAATCCAAATTTCGTTTAATTTTTGTATATAAATGTCAAATTATAAATGCTTATATAAGCACATTTCACAGCCTTGGTTACAAAAGGCTAAATTTCTCATTCTTCTGGGTGCACAATTAGGTTACTACTGCTTCCTACGAGTCCACTTTGTGGACCTGCCCCTTGTGGGCAAGGCATGTCGTAATAATTTTTATATGGCACATTTGTGCCAAAGTAATCTAAATGAATGTTGGGTGTAATATTCTAACATTATGAGAAACAGGCGTATTTACAACGCCAGTGCTGCAGAAAAAAATCATTTATAACGAAGATCTACTTCCCCTAAATAAATGTAGGTTATAAATTAAATGGTATGAAATCAGTTTTACAAATTAACGGTAAACAATTCTCGTTGCTTCGTGTTTTATAATAATGATACACTTCTTTGGTTTTAGTGTCTTTCTATGAGTGAATGAATATGATAGGAAACTCTTTACAGAGCGATACAACAGGAAGCAATCTGATCATCAGAAGAAGTCCCCCCATCTGACAAGTGTTTCGGCCCGATTACTCCTTTACACTCTAAGGGGGGCGGGCCCACTTGGGTCATGACTCCCAAGCGTCTCAGCTTCCTGTTGTCTTGTATCGAAAATGAACCCATTTCACTTACGGTAGCAACTTTTAATCCACAACGCCAGCCGTGGGGGCAATTGTGAAAGTAACAAAGAAAAGACAAATTATTCCGTTCGTTCCGTCGCCCTTCACAACTAAGGACACACACTGAGACACGAGCGCGCAGCCGACGAACCTTAGCCACTGCGCGCCGCACGCCACTGAAATTCTGTACCTGACACACTCCCTATAGTATACATCGCCTGTTGCCCCAGAGTCGCAGCCCCCTCACTAGTACACCATATAAACTCAGCGCTGTGGACTTAGAAAAATTTTGGTGTTTTCTGTACTGCAGCGTTTACCGTCACGATCTCCATTGCCCACTGCGGTTGTTCCACAGCCAGCCTGATGCCTTTTCGGCAGTTTCGCTAAGCCTCTTCAGTGCCCTTGTTCTAGACTGTCCCTTCAACCCCAACAGTTTCAATAAATCATACATTGATGCAGCCACAAGCCCTCTTGCGCCCACTTCAACCGCCATGACCCTTGCACTGAATCCATCGTGTCTCAGATCCGCGGCTAGATCGCTATACTTGGCCGCTTTAAATGAATGTTGCTCGTCTAATCTGGATTCAAATGGCACGGTCAGTTCAATCAGTATGACCTGAAGCGTTGCTGAAGAATGAAGCACTATATCCGGCCGTCTCCGCGATTTTCTGATACTCTCTGGATATGCCCCCCGTTCAGGTAGGTCTACCGCCATCTCCCAGTCGTTTGCACAGTCAAGAAGAGATGGTAAACTGCTACCAGGTTTACTCGGTTTGGGGTGTGCTGACTTTCCTGCCCTCAGAAAGTATGTGTTTGTGGTGTCTGGTCGGACTTTGCTATTCGCTTTCATTCTTGCCTGATCTATTGTCGCAGCAAGCTCATTTAGCACTTTTTTATGGCGCCAAGTGTATCGTCCTTGCCCTAATGCCACCTTACACGCTGAGAGCACGTGTTCAAGTGTCTGCCTCCCCTGGCACAGGGGGCACTGCTCATCATCCGACTTTCCCCATTTCACAAGGTTGGTGGCCGACGGCAGCAGGTCATACATTGATCTAACCACGAAGCTGAGCCTAAGAGGTGCCATATGCCATATATCATTCCATGTCAAGGATCTCTGCAGGGCTCCTTCCCATGTAGTCCATTGGCCTTGTTGGACCTGCTGCACTGCTTTTAGCAACCTCTTATCATTCTCAGCTCCTCGTATCTCCTGAACTACCATGTCTCTGCGTTCCCTGCTTGATGCCTTGGACCACCAGCGGATGTCACCATGCCCAAATCCCCGTCTATTCGTTTGTGTGTATCCGATTACCTCTCTCAGTTTGAGTGACTCTTCAGCAGCATCAACAGCTTCTTCCACTCTCCACTTCCTTCCCGTTTTCAGTGTGGGCTGAATGGACTTAACCACGTCATCAGCTGACTCGCGTAGCATCATTGCAAGCCTTGCTTTTCCAACTTTGTACTCTTCAACAACTGACTTGAAGGGAAGCAGAAGTTTTGACTTTTTGCAGTACAGTGCTACATCTGACAGACCTGGTGGTGCCCCTAGCCATTTTCTCATGAAAACACGTAGTCATTAATCACACATTTACCATACTTATACACATAACTCCATATAAATGCATAATTATTAGTCGGAGTCGGAACATTTTTTGGCCAACTACACAACCCTGGTTACAAATCTTTAACTCTTCAGACTCCACGCTGGCCACAACAGATTGAGATACCATCTATTCCACAAGCTAAAGATAGGAACTACCGATCAGTGTGACTGTGGCACTGATAAAATGACTACTGAACATCTGCTTCAAAGTTGCCCCTTATATGTGGTACAGAGAAAGTGCATATGGCCGACGCCAGCTCCTTTTGTGGAAAAGCTTTACGGGGATTCAAATAGCCTCAAACTGACTACTGCTTTCTTTGAGAACATTCAATTGGACGTCTGAGAGTGTACAGAACAACTGAAATTGAGGGAGAGGGCCCTGATAAAGTATAGAAAAACCAAAACTGAAGAGAATTACACAAACTATAAAACAAGAAAAAAAAAAGAAATTACACAAATAAAATAATATTCAGAGCTAAAGAAAAGAGTTGGAGAACATTTTGTCAAACATTAAACCATAGGTCACAAGTAACTACAGTTTGGAGAGAACTAAAAGCAATTAAAGGAGGAAACAACAAGAAATTTAAAATCGCAACAATTAAAATAGCAGAAAGAGCTGAAACAGATAGAGAAAAAGCCAACATACTAGCTAAATACTTCTATCAGGTTAGTTCAATAGACAGTCTAGATAAGGCAGAAATAAATAGGCGAAAAACACTGCTAGAAAATTAAAAAAAGAAAATATGGACACCACACAGGATGCTAATTATTTAAATGCAGATATTACAGTAGATGAAAAAGAAAGAGCTTTAGCAGGAAAAACCAATACCCCCTCTGGGAAAGACATTCTGAGCTATGAAATCCTCAAATAGGTACCAAATACAACTCTAAGGGTTATTGCATCCCTCTACAACAAAATCTGGCACACGGGAAAAATACCAAGTTCGTGGAAGACAGCAATAGTCATCCCAATACTAAAGCCAGATAAGGAAACACATGATGTCGGCTCATACAGGCCAATATCGCTAACATCGCATCTAGGAAAAATTCTAGAAACAATAGTCAACAGCAGACTAAAATTTCATCTAGAAAAGCATAATTTGTACAGTCCAACCCAGGCAGGCTTTAGAAGCCAACATAGTACAATAGAGCAACTGTTGAGGCTGGAACATGATGTTAAAACGGGGTTCAAAAGGAATGAAAGGACAGTAGCAATATTCCTTGATGTAGCAAGAGCATATGATGAATGTTGGAGGGAGAGTGTTTTTTATAAGATCAGGAAATTAGGTATAGTAGACAGAACTTACAATTATTTAGAAAACTTCCTGCAGGATAGATACTTCACGGTACAAATAAACAATGATAGATCTGAGGTGTATGAGCAACAGAATGGAATTCCCCAGGGATCAGTAATATCACCATCTATTTTTACGATTATGGTCAACGACCTAGGCGACGAGTTTAAAGACATAAAAAACCACCTATCTCAGTTTGCAGATGACGCTGCGGTATGGAGAACGGGAAAAAATCTCCCATTCCTCTATAAAACAGTACAAAAACAAATAGATAAAGTATCTGACTGGATGCACAAGTGGGGATTTAATCTAAACATTAAAAAAAACCATAGGAATGATCTTAAATAGAGGGCGGGTAATTAAAAAAAATATAATTGACATAAGCATTAACGAGCAAAAAGTATGCACAGCAAAATCAACTAGATTTCTTGGTATGGTACTAGACCAGCAACTAAACTGGAACAAACACATAGACCTATTAGTGCAAAGCAGTAGGGGACTTATTAACATGCTAAGATATTTGAAACGAAGTGGTTGGGGAGCCTGCAATAAGACAATGTTAACCTTCTATAAATCATTTATTAGGGGCAAACTTGATTATGCCAGTGTTGACAATGCATCAGCCGCCCCGAGCAATAAGAAAAAAAACTAGACACTGTCCAAAACGAGGCACTGTCAATAATAGCGGGTGCCTCAAAGGGAACATCAGCAGAGGCATTAGAAGTAGCGCTAGGCATATTATCCCTGGAGCTAAGGAGAAAAGAACTGAGATTTAGCTACTGGGAGGGAGTGGCAAAAGATCCAACTCACCCAGCACACAAAACCTTTGATAGGGGTAACCAGTACATAGGCCACATTCCATTAAACCATAATAGATTCCCGTCAGGGTGGAAAACAATGGATGAAGTGGATCAACACCCAAACCTATTTAATATGATAAACAGTAGTGCTCAATATAAAGCAAAGATCCCACCATGGGAATTAAAAATGCCAGAAACTGACTCCCACTTATCAAAGATCATAAACAAATCTAACGATATAATCTCAGCAAAAAGTAAAGCACTAGAGTACATAGAACGGTATATAAATAATAGCCTAACTATATATACTGATGGGTCAAAAGATGAAGAAGGACAATTAGGGGCAGGAATAGCAATACCAAAATTAAAAATTTATATAAGATACAAAGTAACAGGTAATACATCCATCTTTACAGCAGAATTAATGGCAATCCTAAAAGCTTCAGAAATAGCTGCAGAAAACCCACCAAATAAAGTAACCATTCTTACAGATTCCCTTTCATCAGTACTAGCTATCAGAAACAGAAATGAATGTAGCAGGCCAGATATTATAGAGGAAATACTTCAGGTCAATACATATCTGCACACTATAGGATGCAGTGCAACACTAACATGGATACCATCACGTGTAGGGATAGCAGAAAATGAGCTTGCAGACAAAGAAGCCAACGGGGGAAGAACTAGTTATAACAAAATTGAGTAGGCCTAGGGAAGTTTGAAATTAAGAGCTTAATTGCTCAAGCAATAACTAAAGAGTGGATAACAGCATGGGACCAAAGTAAAAAAGCAAGACACTCATATAAAATCCTTTTAAAAAAAACCAAGCAAAAAATGTCAAATACAAGATGAACTAAAAATACCAATTAATAAAAAATTGCTGAGGCTCAAGCTTGGAACTGGATATTTCATGATTGAGGAACCCACATGTAAAGAGTGTCAAGAACCAAACAGACACTTTCTAGTGGACTGAAAAAAATATGACCAGCAGAGGCAAAACATTAAGACATACTGTAGTAACCACCAGGTAGAAATGAGTGTAGAAAATATCATAGGCACAAAGACCCCTTCAGAAATGCAAAAGTTAATAAAACACTATATTACAAAAACCAAAGCTAACATATAAAAAAATAAATAAGGATCCGAGCCAGTAGTCCACACTGGTCAAAGACCAACCCCCCCCCCCTCTCCCCCCCTCCCCCCCCCCCATACCCGCCAGATACATACAGATTAACCAAATAAACCGTCCAGTGAAAATTAAAAACATACCAGCTTAAAAAATATATTTTTGATAAAAAAGCCATTCTGAAGTATAACTACAAAAGGAAAAATACCTACTAGAGATAATATGGTATAAAATAAATACAAAAAAAAAAAATTACAATAAAGGAAACACGTCCTGATATAACCAACAGCTCCATGTACGTGGTGATGGTTGAAAGGGGCGTGTTACAAAGAAAAGTAGCAAACACATTAATATAAAAAAAAGAGAGTGTACGAAGAAGAAGAAGACGAAGAAGAAGAAGAAGAAATCTTAAACTGTTTTAAACTTTTTGTTTTTGTTTTTTTTTAAATTATCTTCTTCTTCTTCTTCTTCCATCCTTAGCCATCAACCGGCAAAGCAGTATGTGGCCAGTACGCCTAGTGGCGTCTTAGGGCAACAACAAATTGAGCAATCTATCGCTGTTTCCACCACGCCTAGTGGCGTCTTTGTGGAACAAAAACAGACCAAACAATCTATCATTGTTTCCGTAATCAGATTGGTTGGCAAGCAGGTGATCAGCCCACTGTGCGAAGTTTTTACGGGATGGGGTAAACAGCCCCATGCCCAACCCCTCCTTAGTCGCCTTTTACGACATGCGTGGTAGGGTGCAGTGTTACTATTCTTTGCTCCCTTTTCGAGCCCCGGTAACACACAGGTGATTTTTAAATTATACATTTCCTTATTTTAAACATATGTAATACACTCCTTTCAACTAAACGATGTTAATCTGGAAGATAATGTATTTCTAATTCGTTCGATTAAAAAAAAACATTTTTTTTTTTTCTTCGGATAATGATAACGAAGAGAAACTATTCATTGATAAAAGAACTTCACTTTTTAAACCATTACATTTTTTGGGGGATTTTTCTTTCAAGTTTAACATTATTTTATGATAATTAGACATATTTTTAAAAAAAATTAAATTAAGCCAAAATTGGCAATATTTTTAATAAATTCAGCCGCATTCAACCAGCAAAGTAGTTATTGCAAAAGTGTTATTAATTAAACACAATTTTACTTGAAATGTTGTTACTTGTCTGCACTAATTAACTAATTTACATTCGATTAGATTTTTTCTTTTCAGTAGAAAAAAAATGGGGGCAAAATGGGGTAGGGAAGATATGTGTGACGTCTTTAGGGGGAAGGGGTTCCGAGTTTTTGCGACGAAGTGACAACGGATTGGGGAGGGGTGAGGGTTACAAAATGGCACAAATTTCATGACGCCATATGTGGACGACTCCTAAGTGGGTGATAACAGCAAAAGATGGACAGGAAAGAGTCTATCATAGTGCACTATCAAGACAAGAGACAGGAAAGAGTCTATCATAGTGCACTATCAAGACAAGAGACAGGAAAGAGTCTATCCTAGTGCACTATCAAGACAAGAGACAAGAAAGAGTCTATCATAGTGCACTATCAAGACAAGAGACAGGAAAGAGTCTATCATAGTGCACTATCAAGACAAGAGACAGGAAAGAGTCTATCCTAGTGCACTATCAAGACAAGAGACAGGAAAGAGTCTATCATAGTGCACTATCAAGACAAGAGACAGGAAAGAGTCTATCATAGTGCATTATCAAGACAAGAGACAGGAAAGAGTCTATCCTAGTGCACTATCAAGACAAGAGACAGGAAAGAGTCTATCCTAGTGCACTATCAAGACAAGAGACAGGAAAGAGTCTATCCTAGTGCACTATCAAGACAAGAGACAGGAAAGAGTCTATCCTAGTGCACTATCAAGACAAGAGACAGGAAAGAGTCTATCCTAGTGCACTATCAAGACAAGAGACAGGAAAGAGTCTATCCTAGTGCACTATCAAGACAATAGACAGGAAAGAGTCTATCCTAGTGCAAAATCAAGACAAGAGACAGGAAAGAGTCTATCCTAGTGCACTATCAAGACAAGAGACAGGAAAGAGTCTATCCTAGTGCACTATCAAGACAAGAGATAGAAGGCGTTGGAGATCCATTGCAGCCGACCTTCGATGTGAAAGTGGTACCTGATTATGATGAAGGGACGCAACTCATGGCAATATTTCCACCGGCCCAATTTTGGATCGAGACTCGTCGATTGAGAATCACTGCCCTTGTGAACTTGTGATTCAAAAAAAAAAGAAAAAAAATGCAGCCAGCTTATAATGCCAAGACAGATAATCTGTTAATTATCTTTATTGTTGTTTTATTTTTAGTAATATAAAGATTATAATTTATAACGTAAAATTATTAAAGTTTAATAATGTAGTAATGTATTTTCGTGAAGTTAATTGTGAACAATTATATTTTTCTTTTGTAAATATAAGTAAAATTACAAATACTTAGTACATTTCACAACCTTAGATTTAAGTTGCTAAATTAATTCTTCTTCCTGCCACCAAGCTCTTTACGTTCGATCCACAAGTTCTTCCAACGAAGGCATTGTGATTATATTTATTGATTCATTTACCTATGACTGTTAGTACCCTGTCTTTTATGTTGCTACTATTATTTTACTTATATGACTGGTCTTTATTGGAATTAATGCTTATCTCTAGTCTCACTATATATATATACTTTAACTAATAATATAGTTTAGGCCTATCAATAGTATAACACTGCTGGTAATCTACGATTACGAGAATGTACGATAAAAAACATGGCTGCTGTACCTTCGACAAAGAAAACACCACGTGGCGCACGAATCTATTGAACTTTCCCTAATATTTTGAATTTATATTATCACTCCTAGTCACTGCTTAACTAGATAACTAAAATTTAACGAATAATGCTTGTACACAACTAATACTGTCATAAAGTGCATTGATACATGTTACGCACAGATTCTTTCGTAGGCAAAATATATATAAAAAAATATCTACCTGTCTGGTGGAACACTTCATTTGATAGTCAAAGGTACATAACTCTTGGTTAAGTTGATGTTACATTTTATTATGTTTGTTACCTTCTCTTGGGTCTTAACCTGGCGGATGAATATTAGATTTACGTCGGGTTGTTTCCTTGTTTGGACAGAACAGATCGGTCTTTCTTGGAATGTTTATAACCTGAGTTGATGTTTATTCCCTGACCATTTAAGGCGATTTGGTCTTGTATCTTTGTTGGGTTGTGTCCAACATCGGCCCATCTTGAGTTGAACTCTGGAGTCATGCGCTTCTGCGCATGTGTCGAATTTAGGTCGTTGAGAGAGACGTCTACTGGGGGGACAATCTTTGAAGGACCGAGGACTAGAATGGAACCAGGCCAGGAGGAAGAGAGCCGATGGAGTAGTCTGGCGCTCTCTCTTCCAAACCTCTACACCTCACGGTAGAAGGGGAACGACTAAATAAGTAAGTAAGTAAGAGAGAGACTTCCGTGATGATGGAATCCTGAGTTGCTGTGCGGACAGAGAGGTCCGAAGTTTTATCTCTGTGGTTAATTCTGGGGAATGAAATATTCTCTCTGTATGACTATCATGTCAGTGATTCTCCCCAATGTTCATTCTTTACGCCAAGGGATGGCGTGTGCTATTTGCTAGTGTGATTTTTCTAGGACAATAAGGTAAAAAAACATTTACTGAACTTTTTCCTATGCCTAGATGTGCAGAATTCCACGAAAAGAAGAAATTATCACAGCTATCAAAGGGCTAAAAAATGGAAAAGCGCCTGGTCACGACAATCTGAATGCTGAGCTATTCAAGGCAGACCCTGAACTAGCAGCAGAACTATTAGAACCACTATTTGCACAAGTCTGGGAAACTGAGACAACACCAACAGAGTGGAGTAAAGGAATAATTGTCAAATTGCCCAAGAAGGGCGACCTTGCAGACTGCAACAACTGGAGAGGAATTACCCTCCTCTCAGTTCCCAGCAAAATACTAGGCAGGATAATCATCCAGAGAATTTCAACAGCAGTTGACCATAAACTGAGGAAAGAACAAGCGGGCTTCAGAAAGAGCAGAAGATGTGCAGATCATATATTTACCCTCAGGAACATTATAAAGCAGTGCTCAGAATGGCAGAGACAGCTGTACATTAACTTTGTTGATTTTGAAAAGGCTTTTGACAGCATACACAGGGACAGCCTATGGAAAATTCTGAGGGCTTATGGAATTCCCAGCCGCATTGTTTCCATTATAAAAAGCCTCTATTCTAACTTTACGTGCAGTGTTGGATCGAGTAATGTAACTTTCGAAGTGAAAACAGGAGTACGACAGGGATGCCCCTTATCAACAACATTATTTTTGACAGTCATAGATTGGGTGATGCGCCAGACTACAGAGGGCAGTCCAAGAGGAATTAGATGGACAACGTTTTCTACACTGGACGATTTGGAATATGCAGATGACATTGCACTACTCGCGCATTCACACCAACACATTCAAGACAAAACCGATAGACTGAATAAGTATGGCCAGCAGGTTGGCCTGAACATCAATTTGAAGAAGACAGAGGTCATGACACTAAACGTGGGCAATCCTGAGCCAGTAACAGTAAGGAACCAGAAGTTAGAACAGACAGACACATTTACTTACCTAGGAAGCATAGTAACACCTGACGGCGGAACAAGCAAGGACATTAACAACAGAATGAATAAAGCGAGAACAGCCTTTGCTGTTCTCAACAACATTTGGAAGTCTTCCCAGTACAGCACAAACACCAAATTAAGACTGTATGAGAGCTGTGTACTTTCTGTGCTTCTCTATGGTGCGGAATGTTGGAGAGCAACAGAGAAGGAAATGTCGAAACTGTCCTCTTTCCACACAATCTGCCTAAGGAAAATTCTCCGAATCTTTTGGCCAAACACCATCAGCAACCAAGAACTACTTATTCGGAGTAACCAGGAGGACATGCACACCATCATAGCTGGCAGACGCTGGAGTTGGGTTGGCCATGTCCTCAGAAGGGACCCTGATACCATCACAAGAACAGCTATGCTATGGACCCCCGAGGGAAAGCGAAAGAGAGGCCGACCAAAAACAACTTGGCGGAGAACTGTGGAAGCTGAGATGCAAAGAATGAACCACAGTTGGGGCACTGTACGAAGGATGGCCGCCGACCGAGCAAAGTGGAATCAATTTGTTGCTGCCCTACAAGACGCCACCAGGCGTGATGGCCGCTGACTACTTTGACGGTTGGCGGTTATGGATCAAAGAAGAAGAAGAAGATGTGCAGACGTGCTATCGTCTGCCCATATGAGTGATTGACTATGTTAAGACGACATTCTTCCTAGCAGCACTATGTGTTTGATGTACGCAGCACAAATTATAGGATATTCAGAGTCCAATATATTTATATCATGAACAGAGCCCTTTACTTGTGCTCCATTATACATCTTCGCTGGTGAGTGAAGCTCATCGAAAATAGGACTATTTTGGATCCCGCCTTTGTCTAGCGGAATATTGATCAGAGAACAGGGATGCCTTACTGTCTGATTATGATACAGAGACCTGTCTACTATTAAAATCCACTACTGGTGGTTTAAGATTGTCGTCATATAAGCCTGCTAATTGCAGCCGGTAATTCTTCAACAGAAGAGGTTCTGTCAGGGAACCATTGTTTATGTATATCTATATTTGGAAGCATTAACTGATGCGACCAGTCAGTTAGGCCTGAGATTAAATGCAGCTAGAACCCTGAGTGACTGTCTACTAACGTTCTGTTGTATCCACATTCAATACGAATGCATATTTGATGTCGTAGACTATTTTCAAGCATGAAATGTTTTGCCAACCTGTTCAAGTGACTGTATCTGTGATGTTAGAGTGCGTCCATTATTAAATGTATGAAACGTCATCAGTAGTCTACACTTTATTGACTTCCAGCTATGATTGAGTGAGTGACCTGTCAACTTAACAGAACTGTACACCCATTCGCGTAAATTACATCTACACTCTCACTCTATGTCAACACTGCCCCTTGTCAGTGCCTCAACACTTGACGAACAAGGTGACCTAAATACCAAACACTGTGTTGGAACAAGTTGACCATTCTACTGTGTGCCCAGCTCTAACAGTGGCATACAAGTAACAATGGGATTGACACACAACACCACAATACATTCATTCTACATCAAGAGAACATTCATCTATGTGTCCAGTATAACCTTATCCATGTGGAGGCTAAAAACAGCTCTTATCAATGTGGTGTTGTGGTCATCCTCTTCCCGCTCTTCCTGCGTCAGTCGCGCATGATGGAGGAGGATCTCTTGTCTTGCATAAAGGTTTAGTAAATGATAATCCAGTCTCAGTTCTATTTTATTCTGGATGCACCACCATTGGTGTTAGGCAGTCACTCATAGACCCTTCCCGTGCCACAGGCAAAGTAGTCAAATGTGTAACATTTGGCGGCACCTTAGAGAAGTACTCTACTGCTATCATTAATATTGCTACTCTTTTCTTTACGGGAGATGTGCACGCATGTCTTCTACCGAGTCATATAGCTGATCTTATCATCGGTCGTATTCACGGAGTCAAGGAATGCACTCCGCAACAAATTGCTGTTTGGGAAAAGCAAAATATGCAAACTGCTAATGCAGTAGTTGTCATTAACTGCTTTAATCATTTCCCCTGAAATTTCGTCAACTCCAGCAGCTTTAAAATTTTTTAATCTTTTAACGGCTTGTTTGATCTCGTCCAGCGTGAATTCATCGCAAGTTATTGGCAAGGTGGTTGTGGATGTTTCATTATTAAAATCAGGTGTTACTGTTGGTGGTGGTCTGTTTAGCACCTCCATGAAGTGCTCAGCCCATCTCTTCATTTGTTCTTTTTCTGTTGGTATTGAATTCCCTAATTTACCTTTAACAGGTGTTTCCATAGCAGTAGGCTGGTGACATAGTTGTTTTGTAATTTGATAAAGGCACCTACTATTACCAGTTCTTGCAGCATTTTCAGCTTCTACGGCCAGTTCATTGATGAAAATCTCTTCTACTTCATTTAACAAGTTATAAGTTTAGTTTGCATGATTCAACTGCATTATGTGTACTTGCCGCTAGTAAGTTTTGCTGTTTTCCTTTCTTGTATTTTATCCCAAGTATCTTCTCTCATCCATTTTTTCTTTTTATGTTCTACTATCCGGTGGTCGCTACAGCTGCTTCTGTCATTGCAGTTCTCAGTTGTTCCCATTTAGTATCGATTGTCTTGGTGGTGATAAGTCAATTTTGCCTAAAGCATCGAAATAGTTGTTCATTTTGACATTATATTCCTTCTTTATATCATTTGATTGCAGTCTGTGTACATCTATTCTTCTATTTTTATTCTTGAGAATTTTAGATATTATAAATGAAGTATGGAGAGAAGAACAACCACCACAACAATGGAAAGACAGTATTATTGTAAAGTTACCGAAGAAAGGTGATTTATCAGACTGTAATAACTGGCGTGGTATATCTCTATTATCAGTACCTGGAAAATTATTATGTTGCATGATGTTAGAAAGACTTAAATTGCATGCTGACGAAAAGATCAGAGAAGAACAAGCGGGTTTCAGGCCGAAACGATCATGTATGATCAAATATTCACACTAAGAACAATTATAGAAGAATCAGTGGAAAGGCAATCGCCACTTATTATCACCTTCGTCGATTTTCAAAAAGCCTTTGATAGTCTACACCGCCCATCATTGTGGAAGATACTTACAATCTATGGTTTTCCAACAAAATATGTGAATATAATCAAAGCGCTATATGACAATGCAAGATGTGTTAGAACAAATAAAGGGAATACAGAATGGTTTACAGTAGAAACAGGGGTGAAACAAGGCTGTATTATGTCACCACTACTTTTTGGAATAGCTATTGATTGGGTTATGAGAAACTATACCCACAATGAACAATTGGGTATAAAATGGACAAATGGAAAATTCCTGGGGGACCTGGATTTCGCAGATGATGTAGCATTCTTAAGTTCAACACCAAGACAATCCCAAGAAGCAATAAATAATTTGTGTCATCTCTCGGTTAAAATTGGTCTCCAAATAAATGCCTCTAAAACTAAAGCTATGAACTTTTCTAACGAGACCTTTGATATCATCTTGAACGGGGAAAAACTACAGAAAGTTGAAAGTTTCAATTATTTAGGCAGTAAAATGACTCAGGATGGTGTCCATACTAGAATTGCTTTGGCAGCTAGCGCCTTCAATAGATTATTAACATTTGGCGATCATTGCGCAAGCTTCGTCTGTTTAATTCAAATGTTATCTCAGTGTTAACATACGGCTGTGAGAGTTGGAAAATAACAAAATCATTGGAGAACAAGCTGAATACATTCGAGAACAAATGTCTTAGAAAACTCATGAACATCAGTTGGAAAGAATTCAAGACTAATCGACAAATAAGAGACGACTCTAGGCAGAAATATGTCTCCGACTATATAAGGAAAAGACGATGGTCATATATCGGTCATGTCCTACGAATGCAAAACAACAGAATACCACTACAGGCGCTCACTTGGGTTCCTGAGGGTAAGCGGAAAAAGGAAGACCAAAAGAAACACTCAGAAGAACAATAATAAGAGAAGGAAGAACGTTGGGCCTAAATAATGTGCAAGAGCTAAGAGGAGTGGCGTCACAACGAACAACCTGGAGAGCACTGGTTTCTGCCTTATGCGCCGTGTTTGGCGCTTAAAGAATTTATTATTATTATTATTAATGCAGTAGTCACAAGAGCGCAAGCTCTTAATATGCCTGAAACTTCATCTACTGAAGATAATGAAGTGCATAACCAAGATGATCCCTTGGTAATCTCTCGTGACTCATTTATAAAACAGCAAGAAGATGATCCCTCTTTAAAGAAATTCTTCCCTCTTGCAACGAAAGGTGATCCAAATAAAGATATAAATCAAAAATCTTGGATTACAATGAAGAATGGCGTACTTTTACGTATGGTTCAAGACTTCACTAAGTCCATGCATTCTCAGATTCTTGTGCCCAAGAATATGAGAGTTAAAATTTTGCAGCACGCTCATGACTCTCAGTGTGCTGGACATATGGGTTTTTCCCGTACTAAGTCAAGAGTTCTGGCGGCTTTCTTTTGGCCTTTCGTAAACAAAGACATACGGATTTATTGCCGATCTTGCAAAATATGTCAAGAAGTCAAATCTAAAGGGCCACGCCATGCTGCACCTATTCAGGCTGCAGACATTCCTATTCGGCCGTTTCAGAAAATGGCAATAGACATTATTGGTCCGTTTAAGATCAAGTCTGCCAGAGGACATCAGTTTATTTTAACGTGTGTTGACATGTGCACACGTTGGCCAGAGGCTATCCCTCTGAAGAGCATTTCTACTGCTGATATTGCAGACGCTCTTTGGCTCATATTTTCTCGTCTGGGATTCCCCGGAGAAATATTATCAGACCATGGCACCCAACTAATATCGGATACCATGTCTCAAGTAATGTCTACTCTGCAGATAGAAAGATCTTTGTGTAGTATCTATCACCCAATGTCTAATGGGATGGTCGACGTCTAAATAGAACACTCAAAAACTTACTTGGGAAAATAACTGAGGATCATCCTCAAGATTGGGACAGGGTTTTGCCCGCGGCCCTCTTTGCTTATAGAGAGGTCCCAAATGAACATACATGATTTTCTCCCCTTGAACCTGTTTTTGGCGCGCGACCGCGTGGCCCTATGTCTTTGCTTCATGATCTTATAACCGCTGATAATATTAACGATGACACACAATCTTCTTATGAATATGTCATCGCTCTTAGACAAAAGATTATCGAAGCATGCAAATTAGCACCTTCTTCTGAACTTGCTAAACAGAAAGCAAGGCAATTTGCCAATAAGAAGAGATGCTTACGACAACTTTGTCCTGGTGACAAAGCATTTGTTTTGCTACCTTGTAGGGAAAACAGACTTCTTATCTCACGGAAAGATCCGTACGATATAATCTCGAAAATTTCCGATGTTGACTATATTGTCGATATTGACGGGAAGCATAAAACCTTCCACATCAACATGCTTACGGAATTCCATGAAAGTCCAGATTATTTGCAGCCTATTTTCCAGGCAACGGACGACTTTCCAGTCCCACATGGTCATTACTCATCCCTGTCAGTAATACAGGATGAGGAAACAAGTTTTTCGGATGTAAATCTTCCTCTTCCGGTGATTCCACTTCATTCTAGTGAATCATGGAAAAACGTTACTGTTTCTCCTAATTTATCTCTAGAGGAACAGCGACGAGTCTCTGCTATGTTACAAACATTTCAGGATGTCCTTACTGACATTCCGGGACACACCCATGTCATTGAACATGACATTATTCTAACTGACCATAATCCTATTAGGGTCAGACCGTATCCAATCCCTATCCATTTTCAAGCACAGGTCGAGAAAGAGTTGGATGAGATGATAGAATTGAAAATAAATGAACCATCCACTTCAGCATACTCTTCTTACTTACTTACTTACTTAGTCGTTCCCCTTCTACCGTGAGGTGTAGAGGTTTGGAAGAGAGAGCGCCAGACCATTCTATCAGCTGTCTTCTTCCTGGCCTGGTTCCATTCTAGTCCTCGGTCCTTCAAAGATTGTCTAATGTTGTCCTCCCAGCGGACTCTGGGTCGTCCTGGAGGTCTGGATCCCTGGCTCTTTGTTTCCCATGCTTGTCGTGGTAGCCGATCTTCTCCCATTCTGCAGACATGGCCAAACCATCTTAGTTGGGACTGTTCTATTTGGGTCTGCAGCGGATGGGATTTTAGGCCTTGACGGATCGTCTGGTTGCGGACCATGTCTCTTCTTGTTACTTCAACCACTTTCCTCAGATACCTCATTTCTGAGGTTTGGATCTGGCTTTTGTGGGTTGTAGTCATTGCCCACGACTCGCATCCATATGTCAAGACTGGGACATAGGTGGAGCGGTATACAGCCATCTTCGTTTTCTTACCAACCTCTTTCTTGCTGAGGAATCCACGATTTATGGCCTGAAAAAGTCTCCCAGCCGCTGCTTTTCGAGTGGCCAACTCTTCTTTGATGCCTCCCTTTCGGTCTATAATAGCTCCGAGGTATTTAAAGTGGTCGACCTGCTCCAGGACCTGTTCTCCCAACTTAATCTGATGTTTTCTTTCTTCTCGTGATATCACCATGGATTTTGTTTTAGAGCTGCTTATGACCATTCCTCTCTTCTCCAGCTCTTACTTCCAGACTTGCAGGTTGGATTGGAGATGTGCCTCTGATTTAGCAATCAGGGCAACATCATCAGCAAATGCCAGCTCCGAAATATAGACCTGTCTCATCTTCCAGTACCCCACTTAATACTTTCTTGTTCTCTCCTTACATGCCTTGATGACATCGTCCATAAGGAGTATGAAGAGGTAAGGTGATAGGATATCACCTTGTCTTACACCAGTGGTGGTCCTGAACTCTTCTGACTTATGGTTTGCTGTCCTCACATAATTTCTGCAAGACTTGTAGAAGCTCTGTATAGCATGAATCAGAGGTGCTGGAATATTCTTCCTTGCCAAACAGTCCCAAAGTTTGCTCCAGGGGACCCTGTCAAACGCCTTTTCCAGATCTATGAAACAAAGATGGATCTCACTCTTATACTCAAGGGCCTTTTCACTCAGCTGTCTGAGTGTAAAGATTAGGTCTTGAGTACTTCGGTTTGCTCGGAATCCGCACTGGACCTCATCCAATTGTGGCTCAGCTAGGCGTCGGAGTCTCTGCTCTAGGATTCTAGAGTAGATTTTACCAGGGACACTGAGAAGGGATATGCCTCTATGGTTTCCACATTGTCGATTGTCACCGTTTTTGAAAATTGGTGTTATGATGGCAATCTCCCAATCCTTTGGTATGGTCTTGTTGCACCATGCTGCCTGTAGGACCTTTAAGAGTAATAGGTCGCCTGATGCTCCCATGTACTTAACCATTTCTGGTGTTATACCATCATGCCCTGCTGCTTTGCCCATCTTGATTTTCTCCAGTGCTGCCCTCAGTTCTTCCATCTTTATGTCATCTTCACCATCATTGGTTTCCTCTTCTGTGTCAGTGGTTATCATTTCTGATGCTTCATCATGCTCACCATCCAGGAGTTCTGAGAAATATTCTTTCCATCTTTCCATTACTTCCTTCGGGGCAGTAAGCAATTTGCCTTGCTTGTCATTTATACATTTGAGAGGGCATTGTTTTTCTTTCCTCATGTTCTTTAGGGTCTTATAGAACAATTTCTGGTTTTCTTGTGCATCTTTTTCTAGCTTTTCTCCAAATTCTTCCCAGGACTTCTGTTTTGCTGCTAGCACTTTGTTCTTTGCTTCTGTTCTGAGTGTCACATATTCTCTATATTTTTCCATTTGTCCTGTTGTGTTTTTAGCTCCTAAGTATTGTTTCCATGCCATTTTCTTCTCTCTTATTTTCTCTTTGACTTCCTCTGTCCACCAAGGTGTCCTCTTTCTCTGGTTCCCAAGTCGGACTTCACCGCATGCTTCTGCAGCAGCTGTCTTTATGATATCCTTGAATTTATTCCAGAGGGTTTCCAAGTCATCAGGTCGTTCTTCTGTGTTACTCACTGCTGTAGCAATAAGCCCCTGATATCTGGTCTTAATTTCTGGCTCTCTCAGCTTGTAGGTCCTAATGCTCATTTCTCCTGCTCGTTTACTTGGTTTCTTGCGTGATGTTGGGCAGTTCCTAGGCTGAGCAACTCTTTCAGTTGTTCGTTTGATTGTTAGCAGGTAGTGATCACTTCCAATCTCTGGCCCCCTCCAGACTCTTGCATCTCGGACATATCTGAATGAGCTTCTCCGAACAATGGCATAGTCGATCACTGACTTCTCATTCTTGGTTTGTTCACATCTAGTGTATGCATGTATGCGCTTATGGGGGAACTTTGTGTTTGTAATGATCAGATTCTGCTCACTGCAGAATCTAAGGAGTCGCTTTCCATTGTCATTGAGAGTATCTTCTCCATATCTTCCGATAACTCCACCCCATCTAGCATGGTCATTTCCAACTCTGGCATTAAAATCTCCGAGCATAATAACTTCATCTAGGCAGTCATCCACTGTCCTTTGAAGCAGCTCGAAGAATTCCTCCTTGACCTCTGCTCTCTCATCCTCATTTGGCCCATACACTATGACCAGGTTGACTATGGTTTCTCCTTCTTTTAGTTTTACAACCATAATGCGCTCCGAGACAAAGTTCCATCCCTTGATACTATCTTTTTGATTTTGGGCCACAATGCAACCCACGCCCCCTTTAGCTCTTTCAGATATGGGTACACCACTGTAGAGCAACGTGTTGCCATCGAGATCCATGACTCCTTGTCCTTTTTTCTTCGTTTCCGTTATAGCCAGGATTTCTAGTTTTGCTTTCCTCATCTCTTCCACCAGCTCCTCTTCCTTCCCATTTATACTTCTTGTGTTCCAAGTTCCATAAGTCGTAGTCCGTAGTCCGTTCCAGTTCGTCGCCTTTAGAATCAGTCCGGTTTTCTCTCTTGTAGTTCGCGTAATCATGATTTAAAGCAAACAGGTGATTGGCCTGTTGTGCCTTTGCATGGTGGAGGGGCTGCCTCCTTACGGCCTCCATGCAGGCCGCCCTCCTCCTTTTTCATCCGGGCTTGGGACCGGCATTGGCGGAGTTCAGCATACTCTTCGCTGATGGTTATTGTTCGAAAAAAGACAATAACATGCGTCTTTGCGTTGATTATCGCAAATTGAATCAGATTACGAAGTTCGATGCTGAACCTATGCCTTTATTAGAAGAGCTACTTACTAGGCTTTCTAAATCTCATTTTTTTCACTAAACTTGACTTGTCTAAAGGTTACTGGCAAGTTCCTTTAACTGAACGCGCCAAACCTCTTACTGCTTTTTCTACACCTAGGGGTTTGTTTCAATGGAATTTCATGCCTTTCGGCCTTATGATCGCCCCAGCCACATTCGTACGCATGGTGCGTCGAATTCTATCTCATCGTTCAGATGTCATTGCATACTTGGACGACATCTGTCTTTTCAGTGATACTTGGGAAGATCACTATTTGGGGTTATATGAATTACTGTCTACCAACGGGCTGATCACCCGTTTGCCAGTCACTTTGATTACGGAAACAACGACGAGCAGATTGATTTGTCGTTGCCCTAAAGACGCCATTAGGCGTGATGGGAACAACGGCAAAGAAAATCTATTCGCTGTTGCCCTTAAGACGCCACTAGGCGTAATGGCCACTGACTGCTTTGCCGGTCGTTGGCTAAGGACGGAAGAAGAAGAAGAAGAAGAAGAAGAATTACTGTCTACTCTACGTGAGCATAAGTTGACAGCGGAACCCTCTAAAGCCTATATTGGTTTTAGCGAAATTTCTTTCCTAGGTCACCGTGTCGGTCATGGTCGCCTAAAATCAGAGGACCATAATACCACCAAAATACTTAACATTTCTATTCCTAAGACTAAAAAGCAAGTGCGAAGTCTCTTAGGTCTAATACAATTTTATGGAAGATTCATTCCGAATCTATCCTCTATCATGGCACCTCTTTCTTCGCTGCTAAAGAAAGGGTCTCCTAATATGGTCCACTGGTCTCAGGAATGCCAATCTTCTTTGGATAAGATTAAAACTTTGTTTTTAACTCCACCTATTTTAATGCTACCTACTACAGATAAGATATTTGTTCTTCGTAGTGACGCTTCATCCACTGGGATCGGAGCGGCACTAATGCAAGAGTACTCAGAAACATGCATCCTGTAATGTATATCTCTCGAAAACATAATGCGGCAGAAAGGAATTACTCGGTTTTAGACCGTGAACTGTATACGATGGTTTGGTCAATTCTCAAACTTCAAAGATTCCTTCTTGGCGTGCATTTCATAGTGGAAACCGACCAGAAAGCTCTTACAGCTATTCAAAGTAAAAATTTGAAGAGAGCTCGAGATCAACTCGATACGCCATTGCTCTTCAACCTTTCCATTTCTCTGTGCGAGCTATCCGTGGTGCGGAAAATGTGATGGCAGACATTCTGTCTAGATGCCCACATGATTCCACCTAACTTTTATGTCTTGGACTTTCTGATACGTCTAACTCTACAACAGTTCTTTTCTTTATCAAAATATGTACACATTTGTAATATATGATATAGTGATTGTATCACCACTTAGCGGTTCATTAATGTATATTCACCGCTGGTCCATTGATGATTTTTCTTCTTTGTTAATCATGAACTTCTGTTACCTAATATGAAATTATTGAATGAAATTTTAGTATGCATTGTGACATTGCCAGTATTGTAGTATACGTTGGTGGCACCTCCCTAGAAATAGTTCTACTTAGAGAAATACTTTCTCTGAAATGATGAGATATATTCTCACCTGTCGATCTATACGTCGACTTCGCCTAAATTTGGCGTTATATTTATGACTGATATTTCTTATCTGCGCATTATTCGTGCGTTCTGAGCCTATTGTATGTTGCTCTTAGATGTATTTCAAAAAAAAGTGTCATTTTATTTCCCGGGGGGTGTGGTAGTCTGTTACGCACAGATTCTTTCGTAGGCAATATATATATAGAAAAATATCTACCTGTCTGGTGGAACACTTCATTTGATAGTCAAAGGTACATAACTCTTGATTAAGTTGATGTTACATTTTATTATGTTTGTTACCTTCTCTTGGGTCTTAACCTGGCGGATGAATATTAGATTTACATCGGGTTGTTTCCTTGTTTGAACAGAACAGATCGGTCTTTCTTGGAATGTTTATAACCTGAGTTGATGTTTATTCCCTGACCATTTAAGGCGATTTGGTCTTGTATCTTTGTTGGGTTGTGTCCAACATCGGCCCATCTTGAGTTGAACTCTGGAGTCATGCGCTTCTGCGCATGTGTCGAATTTAGGTCGTTGAGAGAGACTTCCGTGATGATGGAATCCTGAGTTGCTGTGCAGACAGAGAGGTCCGAAGTTTTGTCTCTGTGGTTAATTCTGGGGAATGAGATATTCTCTCTGTATGACTATCATGTCAGTGATTCTCCCCAATGTTCATTCTTTACGCCAAAGGATCGCGTGTGCTATTTGCTAGTGTGATTTTTCTAGGACAATAAGGTAAAAAAAACATTTACTGAACTTTTTCCTATGCCTCGATGTGCAGACGTGCTATCGTCTGCCCATATGAGTGATTGACTATGTTAAGACGACATTTTTCCTAGCAGCACTATGTGTTTGATGTACGCAGCACAAATTATAGGATATTCAGAGTCCAATATATTTATATCATGAACAGAGCCCTTTACTTGTGCTCCATTATACATCTTCGCTGGTGAGTGAAGCTCATCGAAGATAGGACTATTTTGGATCCCGCCTTTGTCTAGCGGAATATTGATCAGAGAACAGGGATGCCTTACTATCTGATTATGATACAGAGACCTGTCTACTATTAAAATCCACTACTGGTGGTTTAAGATTGTCGTCATATAAGCCTGCTAATTGCAGCCGGTAATTCTTCAACAGAAGAGGTTCTGTTAGGGAACCATTGTTTATGTATATCTATATTTGGAAGCATTAACTGACGCGACCAGTCAGTTAGGCCTGAGATTAAATGCAACTAGAACCCTGAGTGACTGTCTACTAACGTTCTGTTGTATCCACATTCAATACGAATGCATATTTGATGTCGTAGACTATTTTCAAGCATGAAATGTTTTGCCAACCCGTTCAAGTGACTGTATCTGTGATGTTAGAGTGCGTCCATTATTAAATGTATGAAACGTCATCAGTAGTCTACACTTTATTGACTTCCAGCTATGATTGAGTGAGTGACCTGTCAACTTAACAGAACTGTACACCCATTCGCGTAAACTACATCTACACTCTCACTCTATGTCAACACTGTCCCTTGTCAGCGCCTCAACACTTGACGAACAAGGTGACCTAAATACCAAACACTGTGTCGGAACAAGTTGACCATTCTACTGTGTGCCCAGCTCTAACAGTGGCATACAAGTAACATTGGGATTGACACACAACACCACAATACATTCATTCTACATCAAGAGAACATTCATCTATGTGTCCAGTATAACCTTATCCACGTGGAGGCTAAAAACAGCCCTTATCAATGTGGTGTCCAAGATAGTGTGACATGGGCGCTAGGTGGTACCTCACACCCCAGACCCGTGCACCAAGAAAATTTATAAAGGATCGTTTGACAGGGGTTGCAATTATTGGTTGCTTGCAACCCTCTCAGCAGCAGACTTAACAATTCAAGCAACCAAAAGCCTTATGCAGATCAACATTTAATTCTACCGAACAGAACCGAACACCAAACAAACAATCCAACAAACAATCAAACGAACACCCAGTCAGTGTTCATAGACTGTCTGAAAAATAATAAATAAAACAACGTCTAAGTGAACATCAATAGCATGGATAATAACACGTACCATACAGAAAACTTGCGCCCACCTGATATCAATGCGACTAGTATGGTGTTGTGCATGAGGCTGGCAATCGCACCGGGTAACATAGGTTGCTACCGAAACCACTACTGCAAGAGCATCTGAATGCTTCATGCTGAGGCAAACCACACCGGTGGCCCCATGCTCCCTCAGGAGCGGAGGAGAGAAATATACAACTCTAAGTACGCCCACGTGCTCTCACAAACCATGTTCACATAACAATAATAATCAACTGGACATAAAATCATATTCTTCAATACATGTACAACAAATAATCTCAATAATGAGAATTAACTACTACCTCTCAACCGACCCACATCAATACTCGTTCCCGCACTCTGAACATGTCGTAAGTGACGACTGGTGCGCCTGGCCACAAACGTGTCATATGTGACCCCTGACGAGATTGGGAACTCATCACATGAAACACATTATTACAGGAACAACCACTGTAACAGCATAAAAATGCTTCTGTTGACTTGTGGTGGACACCAGCCGCATTGGTGTTTCCATGCTCCACCGGGAGCGAACAGAGAAACACCTGTCTCAACTTGCCTTACGCACCAGAAATCTAAATGACTATTCTCCCTTCTAAGTAACCACTAAAGATAAACAGTAGAATAATCAATAATCGTGAAATACACTTAATTACTTTTACATTAAAGGATAAAATAAAATTACTCTTACATAAAGAATACAATATAATTATTCTCGACTTAAGCCAAACTGGGACTAAATACACCGCGTGTCGCTCGGCATAACATATTATAGGTTTACCACGCGGAGCGTGTTTAATCAGACTCGCTATCGCCGCCTTTTATCACCACGAGGCTACTATCTTGCGATCGTTAATCTTATCTAAATTTCCAGTGGAATAGCCTTTCTGAAGAATGAAATAATCGCTCTTAAACTCTCACATCTATCTATCTATCTATCCCATTAAACATTAAAATAGCCACATCGATATAATTTCAGAATCCTAGAAAACTAATGCTAATTTAAATTAACTCACGTGCTCAAGGCATTTACAGCTTGGCTCTTGTGTGTCTTCTTAGTCTGTTCTCACTGGGCGGCTCTCTCAAACATAGACCGGTTTCGCCGCTTGCTACCCCTTTTTATAAGCCCTGGCCTAACCACTCAATTTACTGCGCTCTACGCGGATTAATCTGCGCCACACAGATAACACACGCGATTATTGCTCCAGAATGCATGAAAACACAGATTTACACAACTAGAGCAAAAACACAACTAATTCGTAGGCTTATTATGGCCTTGTAATAAATCTGCTTGAAGATAACGTGATCAAAAGGCACTAAACCACATAGACAACATGACTGCCCAGATGGGGCCAGGGGCCAGCGCCGAGAACGATCAATTGTGTAGAAATAGAGTTAAAAATTGCCAACGCGTCTTCTTTCCCCGCGCCAGTCATCGAATGGAGATAAGAACGTAGTGTGAAACCTTATTGCCACGCTAGTAGTATTGGATTTTATAACTCGCCCGTCAAGGGTTAACGGTAAAAATTTTGAAAAAACGACAAGCTTAGTTGTTCCAAGAAAGACAGTAAGAATAAAACAGGGGAGGCATAAACGAACGCATAAAAGTAAGAGAGAGAGAGAGCGAACACCTGCTACCAATTGTCAAGCGTTAGATTCTCATGGGACTAGCTACCAAGTACGACAGTGAGAGACGATACAGTTTAGCTGTGTTCGGTAACGTGGCCGCAAGCTTAGGTAGAAAATTTAAAAATACCCCC
Source organism: Oreohelix idahoensis (assembly GCA_024509875.1). Lineage (NCBI taxonomy): Eukaryota > Metazoa > Mollusca > Gastropoda > Stylommatophora > Oreohelicidae > Oreohelix > Oreohelix idahoensis. The sequence goes on from JAMPIV010013621.1 coordinate 104,072, forward strand.
AAACACCACTTCTTTTCGGCGACTATAGGCACACTGAGGAAATATATAACCACACAGACAGCGCTTTCGCTGCAAAAGAGTCCATTTTATGACGTAACAGACTAGTAGTTTCAGTTTTGGACAACGCGGGAGAGGAGAAAAGATGGCGTAATTTATATGATAGGGGAAATTGAAACTAACTCTGGAAAATATATGGACTTCTTTATTAATAAGTTTAGGATCATAAAACCTAGTTAGTTTGATGGCGTATCTTCTCCTGATAAATAATATGTTTAAAAATACAAAATTCCCCAGTAGATAAGAAAGTTATTGACAAAAGACTGTATTTGTTCGTGCAGACAAACGGACAGACTCGCGGTTTTGCATTCATTTTTCATTCACTAACGATTACAATTTTGAACGCGTTGTTGGAAATGAGACAAGCAGGCATGTATTCTGTTGGAGGGGGGGGGGGTAGACAATGGGAGAGAAATTATGGGATGGCTTAACACAAAATATATTTTAGCAGTAGAAATCTAAGAATGAGTGAGGAGAAAACTTGTTAGGTCCAAAAATCAAGTCTGTTTTTGTTTTTATTTTCAAAATTCAAATTGAAAAGCTTAGTCTTCCGATCTGATTGGCAAACGCATTTTATATTATGGAAAACTTAGTTAGGTTTTTGCCATTTTGTAGAAAGCTGTCCCTGAAGCAGGTCGATGTGATCCTAGAAGTTTGACTTTTATTTGTAACTAAAACTAAAAGGTATTTGTCATAGTCTAGTCAGCAGCAAAGCTGAATTTGTGCCATCCATCGCACCTGTGCTTATTTCATTGAATTCTGGTAAGAAGAATATCTATATTATTATGTAATATGTGCAAAGGCAAAAAGTGGGAAAGTGTATGACATGCCTAAAGAGACAGTTTGTATGCTTATTTCATTGAATTCTGGTAAGAAGAATATCTATATTATTATGTAATATGTGCAAAGGCAAAAAGTGGGAAAGTGTATGACATGCCTAAAGAGACAGTTTGTGTATATCTATTTGATTTATGTTTGAATATTGCATTGTTGTTATTAAAAATTGTTATAAGACTAAAGTAGAATAGCAAGCCTCTGTGTTTACTGAACACTATTGATTGCCTGGAGCGTTTATATTTTGTAATAGAAGAAAATTATATGCATATAAGGAGATGTACATACTCCTATTAAATTGTGTTGAAGAAGACTATGTAAAATGACAGTGGCGTATCTGCCATATGGACCTGAGGTGTGGTCACAATATGATGTGAGTTCAAAAAACTTAGGGCTGGTGCACTTGTAATGCACACGAGGCTGAACCCCATCATGTCATGTAGAGAGTTGAGGGAAAAATATAACAGATATGAAAAGGCCAGTGTGTCTTTTATGTTGCAGGGTTTTATTTCCTGTTACCAGCCGGTGACAGGAAAGCTGAAGTACGAGTGAAGACAGTAACGTCTCCAGTACAGCGTATTCTGTATAATAATTGTCAAGTGGAGCTCTGAGAGCTGATGTTCTTTACAGAGCCATATCAACGGTTGAATCTTCATGAAGGAAATTTCAGGTTATGTGCCACAATCTGGGCAATCTGACACTTTATCTGGAGAAAACTGTTTCCCTACCCATTAACAGAAACTCTCGGGGAAATGATGACATAAACAGTCTCTCCAATAACTGACTCAAATTATTAATTATTACTTAACAGCCTGTGAAACACCTTACGGAACATTTTACTATTAATAATAGTATTGTTGGACCAAGAGTCCTTATTTTCAGTTCACGTTTCAGTGTAACATACATTTTCTTCAGTTTTAAAAGACCTGTCCAAAAGAGATTGCAGGACAGGCACAATAAATTGTACCAAAAAATATTTCCAATTTGAAAACTAAACAACAGAGTTATTAAGATTCTATTAGAGAGTTATACTGCGTTGTTTTGATGTACCATCATTTCATTGCATCCCCTAGACACTAGCTACATCAAACACCATACATTAGAAGTAATTTACAGCACCGTGTGAGATCTTGAGAGGTAGCGTTAGGTCCCTTGAGAATTCATCTTCTTCAACCACTAGACTCAAGGTCTTACATAGCTTGACGTCACACGGTTAACACATCTAACTCTATCATTCTTATCTTTTACCATCATAACCTCTCCAGCAAATTTACTTTGCTACATAAATTGGTAGACTTGTCCGGGATTTGAACTTTTCATTAGGTAAACTCCCAACACTACATAAATTGGGGTCTCCTTGTCCGGGATTTATACCT